>RJWM01001900.1:0-141321 GCA_004363535.1 Dasyprocta punctata | reverse complement strand
GCCGAACTCCCAGCCCTAGTTTTTTGAGACAGGGTCGCACTATGTAGTTCAGGCTGGCCTTGTGCGCATGTTGTAGCCCAAGCCAGCCTTGAACTCACAGCACTCCTCCTACCTCAACCTCCACGCCCGGCTCACCTTTTTCTTTGTAATAGGATTGACTTGGGTCTTTTAGTTCCTCTTTTTTTTTTTTTTTTTTTTTTTTTTTTTTTTTTTTTTTTTTTTTTTTTTTTTTTTTTTTTCAGTTTTTTGTTTTTTTAAGATTGTATGTTTAGGGGCCAGGGATTTAGCTCAGCGGTATAAGCACCTGCCTAGCAAGCGTGAGGTGAGTTCAATCTCTGGTTCCAAAAAAAAAAAAAAAAAGATTGCCTGTTTGACTGTTTTATTTATTCTTTCAAAGAACCATGTCTTAGATTCATTGATTCTTTGTATTTTTTAGTCTCATTTCATTCATTTCTGCTCTGATATTTTTTGCTGTACTAGCTGTCATAGTTAATTTTCTCGTTGAAACAAAATGTCTAATACTAAAGTTAAAAGAGGAAAGGTTTATTTGGCTCACAGTTTGTAGACATTCCAGTCCTTGGTTGGCTGGCTCCAACTGTGGCATGGCAGAAGGGCATCACAGAGGAGAAACAAGCAAGCAGGCAGGTGAGAACACATTAGTCCTTTTTCTGTCCCTTATATTGGTCTTACAGGCTACCATCCCTAGGGCAGGTGTAACACTCACACCCTTAAGCCTAGCCAGAATGATGCCAAACCAATCAGTGGACTGATTTATTAATCACAGATCACAGCACTATACATTCTAAATCCAGCCACCTCTGAAAAGCCCCCCACCCCCCCACCCAGTGATTGCATAAGACTTTGAGGGGACATCCAGACATAAACCATAACACTAGCTTTGGTTTTGTTCTGTTTTTCTGATGTGAGTGTTCACAGCTGTAAGCTTCCTTCTTAAGACTGTGTTCATTGTGTTCCATAGGTTCTGGCCTGTTGTCCCAGCATCACCATTTGATTCTAGGAACTGATTTCTCCTATGACCTATTGAGTTTTCAGAACTATACTGTTTAATTTCCATGTATTTGCATAATTTCTGTGGTTTTTTGGCCATTGATTTCTAGTTTTATTGCACTGTGATCTGATAATATGCATGGAATAATTTCAGTTCTATTGTATTTACTTAAGTATGGTTTATGAGGTAATATGTGGCCTGTTTTAGAGAAAGTTTCATGTGCTGCGGAGATCCATGTGTGTTCTGTTGTTGGGTGGAACACTGTAGATATCTGTTAAGTCTGTTTGAAGTTGTGGTTCATTCTGGTTTTTTTTCATTGTTTGTTTTTGTTTTTTTTCGAATTTATCTATTTGTGATAGTAGGATATTGAGGTCCTCCACTATAATTGTATTGATGTTTATCTGATTTTTTTTTTTTTTTTTTGTGGCACCAGGGATCGAACTCACAACCTTGTACCTGCCAGGGCAGGCGCTTAAGCCACTGAGCCGAACTCCCGGCCCTAGTTTTTTGAGGCAGGGTTGCACTATGTAGCTCAGGCCGGTCTTGCGCTCGCGTTGTAACCCAAGCCGGCCTTGAACTCACAACGCTCCTCCTACCTCAGCCTCCCAAGTGCTGGGATTAAAGGCGTGCGCCACCACACCCGGCTTCGTTTATCTGATCTTTTATGTTCAGTATTGTGTATTTTATGAAGTTCAGTACACTGATATTCAGTGCATATATGTTTATAATTGTTATCTCTTTCTGTTGAATTGGTCCTTTAATCAATATGTAGTGACCTTCTTTGCCTTTTGTAATCAATTTTGGCTAAAGTCCACTTTGTCTGAAAATAGAAGAGCAACTCCTGATTGTTTTGGGGCTCCCACTGCATGGAATATTGTTTTCTGTCCTTTGGCTTTTAGTCCATGCATTTCTTTTTTAATTAAATGTGTTTATTTTGCACACCATACTGTTGAGTTTTGTTTTTTGATCCAATCTGCAACTGTGTGTCTTTTGATTGGAGAGTTGAGTTATTACTGAGAGGTATTGACTTTTTTTCTGTCATTGTATTATTTTCCTATTGCTGATTTTTTTTTTTTTTTGAGACAAAGTCTCACTATGTAGTGCAGACTGACCTTAAACTCACTATATATCCCAGGCTGACCTCAAACTCACAGAAATCCTCCTGCTTCAGCCTCTCGAGTGCTGGGATTACAGACGTGTGCTACCATACACAGTTTTGATTCCGTTTCTTGGGGTTTTTAGACATAACCACCAGTAGAGGATAATAATGAGCCTCTCAACCTTCCACCCAGCAGCAGTCCTATTTGTGTGTTTTCATCAGCATGGCACCTATTGAGCACCTGCTATATGCTGGGCACTGTTAGGAGCCTTGAGGACACAGCTATGACAACCTGCCTCCTAAAGCTTTTGCGTAGCACTTGTGATGACAGTGAGCAGACAGTGAGTGAACCTGAGTAAAGACCAATGCTCTGGGGCAGCAGCAGGGTATGGAGGCCAGGAGCAGAGTACAGAGGCCCAGCAAGGGGAGCTTGTCCCACTGTGCAGCTGATGGACAATGGACCACTGATCGGGGTCAACAGGGGCAAAGGGATAAGAGATGAAACTGGTGGGGCCCGGTCGTGGCCATGGCAGGGGACACCCGCGATTGGAGGATTTGGAAAAGAGACGTGCTAGGTTCTGGCTCTTATCAGGAAAACTATGGCTCTGGGGTTGTTTGTAGGGGCAGGAGGGTGGAAGCAGGAAGAGGTTTGCCAGACTTTATAGCATACAGGCAAGAGTGGATGGGGGCTCGGCCAGGGTGAGCACGTGGGGAGGTGAGGGACAGAGAGGCCGGGAGAGGACAAGGTCTGCACTGATTCTGCAGATGAAACTCTGGGGTATTGAGTGGCATGTAGAAGATGCATCAGACACAATCACTGTCTTCTGAGAACTCAAGGTGTGACCTGGGAGTGCTGGGCAGCTGGCGTGCACTTGGACCCTGTCCACTTGGAAGATGCTGTCCAGGGGCTCAGAGACCAGGAAAGAAAGAGCCAACGTGTGCTGTGCCCCCCACCCAGCTCTGCGGGGAAGTCACTAGACTTCAGAGGCCAAGCTTGTGGCCAGCTTTTATTCAGGTCTTCTGGGACATAAGTTCATGTTCTGTTGTCATAACAGTGTGACCATTTCTCACTTATATTTATTCATGTATACTGTGAGCTTTATTTTTCAGGTTAACTGAACACAAATGAAGAGTACTTTTATAAGCAAATAAACCATAGTCCTGGTGATACCATGTGAAAGCTTGTCCTACAGTAGGGGTTTTAATGAGCACACCATGTAAATGCAGGGCTGGGCAGTTTGGGGAATGCAGAGAGTAAATGTTGACACCAGTAATAGGAACTTTCCAGATTTTTGTTGACTACAGTGATGGAAGCTGCAGTGAATTATTTGCTTTGTAGAATGTTTGTTAAGCTGGAAAAGCAGTAAGCAGAAGCAGTAAGTACTTTCTGGTCTTTGCCTGTAGCATAAATAAATAAAACTCGAAAGATTCTTAGATTTCCTAATAAAGGTCATGTCAGTTGATTTAATGCTCAAGAGCTTGGTTATTTGGAAATGAAGGAGCTAATGCTTTCAGAAAGAAAGGTAGTAAAAATTCAGTAAATTCCTCATTTCTGCATGTACTATAGAGGCCAGAAGAGCAGAGTGGTTGGGGACATGGACTTTCAAACCTTCAGACACTAGCTCAAAGCACTTGCTGGCTACAGACTTGGGCAAGTCATCTATATTTTGCCCTAATTCCATCACAATTAGTGTGAAAGTTTAAAAAATTCATGTGTGTAAACAGCTTAGAACAGCATCTTTGTTATTTTTGGCGATACAAGGAATTGAACCCAGGGCCTCATATATACTAGGCAGCAGAGTCTCTGCCACTAAGATATACCCCAGCCCTTAACACAGGTCTGTCTGTTTTTTTTTTTTTTTTTTTTTTAAGACAGGGTCTTAGAGCCGGGTGTGGTGGCGCACACCTTTAATCCCAGCACTCGGGAGGCTGAGGTAGGCGGAGCGTTGTGAGTTCAAGGCCGGCTTGGGCCACAACGTGAGTGCAAGGCCGGCCTGAGCTACATAGTGCGACCCTGCCTCAAAAAACCAGGGCCGGGAGTTTGGCTCAGCAGCTTAAGCGCCTGTCTGGCAGGTGCGAGGCTGTGAGTTTGATCCCCGGTGCCGCAAAAAAAAAAAAAAAAAAAAAGACAGGGTCTTGCTTTATACTGCAGGCTGGCCTTGAACTCACAGTGACCCTCTTGCCTTAACCTCTTGAATGTTGGGATTACAGGCATGTGCCACCATGCCCAGGTAGCCCTTTTCATTTCATTATATTTTATTTTATTTTATTGGTACCAGGGATTGAACTCACAACCTCGGGCTTGCCAGGCAGGCACTTATGCCACTGAGCTATATCCCAGCCCGCAAATAGATGACTGCATTATTTTTTACCTCTTATGTCAGTCTGCATTTATGCACTAGATGGTTTGCCCGAAGGTCAGCAAGTTCTGTGGTTTTTTGTTTTTGTTTTTGTTTTTTGTTTTTTTTTGGTACTGAGGATCGAACTCACAACCTCATGTTTGCCAGGCAGGCACTGTGCCCCTGAGCTATACCCCCAACCCCTATTTTATTTTATTTTATTTCTCATTTTGAGATAAGAGTTTAAGTTGCTCAGACCGGACTTGAATTTGTAATCCTCCTGCTTCAGCCTCCCAAAGGTCTGGGATCAGTTCTCTTTATGGTGAAATTTGAAGAACTTAGCTGGGCGTGGTATTGCACGCCTTTAATTCCAGCACTTGGGAGGCTGAGGTAGGTGGAGCGTTGTGAGTTCAAGGGCGACTTGGGCTACAACCTGAGTACAAGGCCGGCCTGAGCTACATAGTGCAACCCTGTCTCAAAAAACTAGGGCTGGGAGTTTGGCTCAGTGGCTTAAGCGCCTGCCTGGCAAGTGTGAGGTTGTGAGTTCGACCTCCGGTGCCAAAAAAAAAAAAAAAGTTTGAAGAACCTGAATTTTAAATTTTGCTAAAGTCCAATGTATAGTTTTTTTTTTTTCTTTCTTTCTTTCCTCTTGTGGTTTGTGCTTTTGGCATCCTGACAAGTATCTGCCTCCCCTGAGGTTGTGGGCAACATCTCCTTTTTGCTTTGAAGGATTTATAGTTAGTGTTTATGTTGAGGGGAGTGGCACATCATGAATAAATTGTATGTATGGTATGAGGTTTGGGGTTGAGGTTTGTTCTTTCCTACATAGACATCCTATTGCTTCATCACCATTTGTTGAAAAGACTTTCTCATTGAAGTACTTTGCCACCTCTGTTAAACATAAATTAGCCATATGTATGTGTCTTCTGGACTCTCTCCTCCTCCATTTATCTTTGTCCTTACACACTGCCTTACTACTTCACAGTTTTGTAGTCAGTCTTGAAATAAACTGGCATAAATTCTCCAAATCTGTGCATGCTTTTCAAGTTTGTCTTGAACATTCTAGGACCTTTGCATTTCCTAATACCTTTAAAAATTAGTTTTGTCAATCCCCACAAAGTTCCTCTTTGGGATTTTGATTGAGGTTTGTTTTCTTTCTGGAACCCAGCTGAAAGAATAAACTTCTTCATGTTGAGGCTGCTGGTGAGCGTGTTTGACACAGTTCTTCATTCATTTAGAGCTTCATTTTGTATTTGCAGTGTTTTGTAGCTTTCCATGTGGAGCCCCTAAAATTTTTTAACTGAGTGATCATTGGCCAAGATTTGCATATTCTACTATTTTGTTATTTCTTTTTGTATGAGTCCATGAATAAGTGTGTTTATTGTGGAGTGTTTCATTCCCTTCCCCTCATCTCCCTCTGCCTCTTACTCCCCTTCTCATTTGCAAAAGATCTATCTCCCTGGTTCCTATTACATATCTTTTACTGTGCTCTTTAATTTATATACTTTGGGTTTCCCATATAAGAGAAATCATGCAGTATTTAAGCTTGTATGTTTGCATATCATACTTTGATGATCAATTTGAACTGATGCCCAGCATTGTTATTGACTAAATTGAGTACTTCTCAAGAGCTGAATTTTTAATTTTTTTTGTTTTTTTTTTTAGTTTGAGTCAGGGTCTTGATAAGTTTCTCAGCTGAGCTTGAACTTGTGATCCTCCTGCCTCAGCCTCTCAAGTTGCTGGGATTACAGATGTATGCCATTGTGCCCAGCATATTTTTTATATCATCTTTTTTGGACTTTATAAAGTCTCAGCATAAAAAAAAAAAGTCTGGTCTCTATACAGAAAAGTTCTCAGCAGCTTATCAATTGGGAAATAGATAGTAAACAGTGGATATTCATACTGTGAAATACTGCTCAGTAATAAGAAAGGAAACAGTTTACTGATACAAGCAACAGCCTGGATGAATCTCAGCAGCCCTGCACAGAGGAAAGCCACACCTGAAAGTATACATACTGCAAAATCCACTTACATTCTGGAAACAGAGTGGGCCTTACCAGAGCTGGGTGTAGAGCAGGCAATGAGGGAACTTTCAGCAGTGTTAAGAGATGTCCTGTATCTTAATTGTAGTATGCACTTGCCAAAACTCACCCAGCTGACCATTTAACAAGAACCAGAGTTTTACTGTGTGTACATCATACCCCAATAAACCTGATAGAAAGAAAAAGAAAGCAGAGGTGCCAGAGCGATTCAGTCAGGAAGGAATGGTCATCCCACAAATGGTGCGGGGGCAGCTGGCATCCCCTTGGGAAACAGTGGATCCCAGCTGCTCCCTGGCTGTCGGGCTGACTCTCCACACTGGCTTCCTTCCCCCAGGCCACAGACCCCGCTGCTAGTTCTCAGTGCTCACAGTCACATCTATCTACATTGTGCAAACACACAGACATGAAACTTCTGGTCCACATGACCAGGAAATATTTGTACTAGGGAACCAGAGTGTGTGTATGAAGGGATCAGTCATAAGGAATTGGCTTGTGTGATTTTGGAGGCTGCGAGGTTCAGACCCAGGAGAGTGATGGTGTAAATCCCAATCTGAAGGCAGGAGCAGACCTGCATTCCTGCTCTTAGACAGCCAGGCCCTGAGGATGCCCTTCTTGTCCTGTATGTCTGGCTCTCAGGTGGGCTAGATGAGGCTGCTCACACTGGGGACCTGCTTGCTAAAGGCTGCTGTTGGTGCAAAGGTTCATTTGCACCAGTAGGGGCACAGAGTGGGACCTACTCCCTGGGTTACTGAGTCTGCCCCGGCATCATGCCCTGCACCTGCATGTTGTGTGCAAAGAAAGAAGAGTCTAACAGCCCTGTCCAGGCGAAGGATAGCCCTGTCAGCCTGACCGCCGTGCTTGGGTTCAGACCTGCTCTATGTTGCAGCAGCATTTACGAGGACATCGGACACAGTCTATGAACAGTAGCCCCTCCCGGAATGACCTCTGGGTGAGACAGTGCCTTCTCCGTTCTCTGCAGGTGGCAGAAACCAAGTTCTCACACAGCCAGATAATGGGAAGTCCTTCAGTCTGCGAAACTTCAGCACACTGCTTCTTCAGGACATGCAGGATTTTCTGCTGACTGCTTTTCTGACATAGTGAGAGATTTGTATTTAGAAATAATGGGGTTTATTTTGTTTTGTTTTGCTCCTGGAATTAAACTCAGGACCTTGTGCTTGCCAGGAAGGGGCTGTACCACTGAGCTCTATTTCTAGCAATGTTCTTATTTTCTGAATGGAAAAAATCACTCTCTGAGGTCAGTGTGACCACTGTGTTTATTTGCGGGGGGTGGATCATGACCTTGGTCTCAGCCTGGTTACTCTTGTCTTACCTGCCACACATCTCTATTTCCAGAAGACAGCAAAATGTTACCCAGATTTCAGACTGAAGCTGTCTGGGCATGGGGCAGAAGTTTCTAGAAGCTTTTAAAAGTAAAACTTTTAGGCGATGCTCTCTTGGTGGCCTTCGTCTCTCCTGGTCTTGTGTTCCCTGAAGTTCTAAGACCTGTGACTGCATATTTTCAAGTAGCAGAGTTCTCACTTCAAAGAGGCGCTGTCACAGACCTATTTCATGTATGTGCTGGTTTGTTTCTCCAACTGGTATTTATGTGGCTTGTCTGAGGTTGGAAATGACAACACAAGGCCTGCCCTTGATGTTAAAAAAGAACCACTGCCTCTCAGACTCAAAGGTGAATGCACTCCCACAGCCAGAATTGAAGGGCTCCGCCCCTCGCTGTGAAAAGGCTGGGATGCCGCGCCCAAAGCAGGTCTGGTAATGTGGTCTCAGAGTGTGGCGAGGCCCTGGAGCAGTGCAGGAGTTGAGTGAACAGCTGTGCAGGATTTTGGCTGTTCAAAGGGAATCTTCAGAGCTTGTTTTTGTGTTTTATTTCCTGCAGAAAATGAAATAGGACTTATTTTCTATCTTGTTCTCAGGCACACCCCATTATATATTTTGGGAAGTTTATGTCCATTTAGTGATAATTGCGGGCAAAGTCAGCCCAGAGATCTTTGACAAGGGGTGAATGGGGGTTCAGCAGTAGACACTGCACTGAACCACCCCTCCCTGTGCAGCTTGTAGTGTTCTTAAAGCCAGAAGTTCTAAAAACACACAATCCTACATTTTGTTTTATTCATTCACTGGTACCTCCAAGTCCCTTGTTATAGCTCTAATTCAATTTTTTCTCTCTTTTCTAATTTTTGTCATTGTAGCATTAAGCATATTGACATTGATGTGCAAGCATCAAAATCCTTCTCTAGAACTCTTTTCATCTTGCAAAACTGAAGCTGTGTCTCCATTGTATACTCACTTCCCATTCTTCCTCCCCAGCCCCTGGCAAGCACTGTCTGTTTTATCTCTTTGTCTCCTCTGGCTCTTCATGTAATGGAATTGCATGATTTGTGTCTGTCTTGTTTCCTTTAGTTCATCCAGTTGCAACAGGTGTCAAAATCTGCCCCCTTTTTAAGGCTGTCCCATAGTGTGGAGAGACCACATTGGCTTATCCATTCATCCATTCAGGGTCACTTGAGTTGCTACCATGCTGTAGCTGTTGTGACTCGTGCTGTTGTGAACACATGACACAAATACCTCTTTAGACCCTGCTTTAAATTCCTGTGAGTATAGACCTTGAAGTGGAACTGCTGAGTCACATGGTAATTTTATTTAATTAGTTAGTTTTTTTTGAAACAAGGTCTCACTGTGTAGTTTAGATTGGTCTTAAACTCACAATGTAGACCAGGGTTGCTTCAAACTTGCAACAATTCTCCTGCCTCAGCCTCCTGAATGCTGGGATTACAAGTGTGTACCACCACGCCCAGCTTCATATAATTTTGTATGGTAATTCTATATTCAACTTTTTGAGGAACTGTCAGCCTGTTTTCCATAGGATCACACTATTTTACCTTCCCATCAGCTGGACCTGAGGATTCCACTTTTGCCACAATCTGGCCTGTACTTGTTATTTTCAGGGTTTTATGTTGGTTTGTTTGTTTGTTTAGTTTTGTTTGGTTGAATTTTTTTTTTTTTTTTTTTTTTTTTTTTTGTTTTTTTTTTTTTTTTTTTTTTTTTTTTTTTTTTTTTTTTTTTTTTTTTTTTTTTTTTTTTTTTTTTTTTTTGTTTTTTTTTTTTTTTTTTTTTTGGCTCTTTTTTTGTCTTTTTGAGATTTTGTCTTTTTGAGACAGGGTCTCACTATGCAGTTCAGGCTGGCCTTGAGCTCACTTTGTAACCGAGGCTGGTCTCAAACTCACAATGATCCTCCTGCCTCAGCCTCCTGAGTGCTGGGATTGCAGGCATGCACCACTACAACTGGCTTTTTTTTTTTTTTTTTTTTGTGCGGCACCTGGGATTGAACTCACAACCTCACACCTGCCTGACAGGTGCGTAAGCCGCTGAACCAAACTCCCGGCCCTGGTTTTTTGAGGCAGGGTCGCACTATGTAGCTCAGGCTGGCCTTGTGCTCACATTGTGGCCCAAGCCGGCCTCGAACTCACAACACTCCTCCTACCTCAGTTTCCCGAGTGCTGGGATTAAAGGCGTGCGCCACTACGCCCGGCTCTTTACAACTGGCTTCTTATTTTGAGACAGAGTCTTGCTACATAGCCCAGGCTGGCCTTGAACTTGCAGCAATCCTTTTGCCTTAGCCTCTTGAGTGCTGGGTTACAGGTGTGTGCCGCTACCCCCAGCTTTTTCAGATTTTTTGATCGTTGTGACCTAATGGGTGTGAGGTGATTTCTCATTGGGGTTTTGATTTATATTTCCCTGATGACTAGTGGTTTTAAACACCTTTTCACGTACTGTATTTATTGAACATTTGTATATTATCTTCAAAGAAAGTTCTACTTAAGTCCTTGGGCCATTTTTAAATCAGGTTGCTTTTGTTTTGTTTTGTTTTGTTTTTTTTTAACTTTTAGGAGTTTTTTATGGTTTCTGGATATCAATTTCAGGTCAGGCACATGGTCTAGAAATATTTCTCCTGTTCTGAGTTTTTTCACTCTGTTGATGTAGCTTGTCATACACAAAAGCTTTTAATTTCCTGAAGTCAATTTGTTTATTGTTTCTTTTATAACAATTTTATGGTTGCTGTATCAGTTGGTGCATACTAGAGAAACATTTAATGTAAGATATAAAAATACATAAGGGTTTAGAAGACAGGCTTATAATGGCCACCCGCAGAGTCAGGTGTGGAAGAGTGTGAAAGGGCTGTTTCATGGAGCTCCAAAGGATGCAGTCCAGGGCCTGGCGCTCACTGCAGTGTCCCCCGTGAGTCCCTCTCAGGAGGCCGCAGGGTCAGTGCTGCAAGCCAGGAGAAGACGTCCAAGGAGAAGGTGAGGACTGGAGCTCCTCTGAGGAAGCAGAAGCGAGCCTTCCCTCTTCCTTTCCCTTTTATTCCATTCAGGTGCAAGCCTGCCCAGGGTGGGGCTTCTGTCTTCAGTAAATCCCCTCAGCCACACTCAGAACTGTGCTGATATAATTAATTTATTACGTTTTTCTTTTACCATTTATTATCCCAGCTTTAGTAATAATTCATTTATTTCTTCATAAAGGCATCAACTCAGATAAAATTCCATTTTATCCTTATATGCTTAAAGATATCTTAGGTGTTCTATTCATTGTTAACTTTACTAATTTTAGTTTTATTCTCTCCAAACTAACAGGAGACTCAGGTAATTACATACGCACATTCCTCCTAACACTCCTGCACATGTTATACCAGAATATTCTGTATTTGCATATGCAGGCCTACGTTCCATCCCCCATAAACTTGGAGGGGTACTAGGACTAATATTTTCTATCCTAATGTTAGTGATCATTCCTACCCTTCACTTATTGAAACAACAAAGTATATTTCATCCTTTGAATCAATGCCTTTTTAAATGCTAATAGCAAATTTACTTGTGCTAACAGGGTTTGGAGGCCAACCAGTGCAGTACCCATTTACTATTATGCTCAACTAGCATTGATCCTGCATTTTTCTGTTATTTTAGTCTTTATACCATTAATGAGCCTACTAGAAAATAAACTACTAAAATGATGTAGTATAAATATTACACTGGGGGGCTTGTAAGCCAAAAACAGAGAACTCATCTCCCTAGGACAGTGATGGTGAACCTTTTAGAGCTTTCCATGATACAAATAGCCCATTGTGGCATGTGTGCCATACGTTTGCCACCACGGCCCTATGACATCAAAATTAAGCAAGAAGCTTACAGCTCTACCACCAGTAGCCAAAGCTGTAACTCTAATTAAACTGTCTTTCATTAATATTACAGTCATAGATTGCAGCATTTTGCAATCATGCTATTCTTTACCTTATGTACTTCATGCACTAATGCATTACCCCATTACCAATGTAACATGCATTACTATACTGCATAAAACATATATAATCAACATTAAAATAATAAGCACATGCTTATAAGCAAGTACACAAGACTAAAACAATATATAGCCCATCAATTTATATATCCACACCATAATTCAAAACCATGAGAAGATGATAAATGCAAGTAATCTATTAACACATCTTTAATCAGTCATTAGAAGAAGGGAAAACAGATGGCTCGAAATCCATGGAGCTGTGGGCCAGATATTCTCATGGCCAGTATTGCTGAGCTGCTTGATCTGCATGTCCTCGAGTTTGGGGCACTCAGTGATCTGATAGCCAAGGCCCCCACAGGAGACACAGTCATACTTTCCTCCGACGTCCAGCATTGTCTTTCTGGTGCAGTCCTTGCAGCACTGGTGGCACCTTCTGATTTGCTTCTAAAAGTAGGGCTCGAGGTCCATTATCACCAAGTTATCACAGGCCCGACTGATGAAGGTGGTGGCAATGCAGGCTTTTCCCAAGTGCCCAGTAGAGCCAATCTAGTGCACATAATTCTCAGTTTCCTCCGGCATGTCATAGTTGATGATGGGCTGGATGACAGAGAAGTCCAGGCTCTCAGAGGCTATATCTGTGGCCATCAGGACATCTTTCTTGCCCTCCTGAAACACTTCAGTGGCTTTGGTTAGTTCTTCCTGGTCTCTGCCCCAATGGATGGCCACAGCCTCAACCCCCTTCAGCCGCAGGTACTCATGAGTGGCATCTACATTTGCCTTCCTCTCCACAAAGATGCACGCAGTGGGAGGAGTCTTCTCTAGGCACTCAATCAGGTAGCACCACCTTAGCCACCTCCTTCACATTGATAGTGACAGGCTTTCCCAGGGTGCTCTTGGCAAAGTTCTGGATCCTCTTTGGCATGGTGGCACTGCAGAGCAGAGTGGCCTTTAAAGCTGGAAAAGATGGTTCGGCTATTGCCCTCAAAGCCCATGTTGATCATGTCAGCCTCATCAACAGCCAGATAGTGACAGATATCTAGGCTGACCATCTTCTGGTGTAGCAAATTGATGAGGCACACAGGGATGGCTACCATCACGTGTACACTGTGTCACCATCTGCTCTTTGAGGGACATACCCCCAGTGCAGAGAGTACAGTGAAGGAGGCGTGAATCATCCTCCTGCAGTGGTGGCATTAATTGTCCCGAATGCCATGGGTCTGTTGGGCCAGCTCCTGGGAGGTGCAGATGATAAGTCCATAGGACCCTCATGCTTAGAGAAAGGCAACCACTTCTCTTATTGCAGGCAGACCTTTGTGATGAGCAGCATGAACACTAGTGTCTTGCCTAACCCCATGAAGGTGATGCCAGTCTTGTCCTGGCCAGATAGAATGGTGGATGGGTGTCAGGTGGAGGATGTCATTCCTCTTCAGGCCTCACAGGATGGCCACAGGAAACTTCATTTTCTTGAAGCTCTTGATAGGCAATGGGAAACCATCTCCTTCCACCAAGATGTAGTCTTTTCCATACATGCTCCTGTTGCTCCTCAGACATGCTGAGGACATAATGGGTGGTATCCAACTAGTTTTGTTAGGATCATCATATGTGATGCCTTGGCTGTGCCCCTCACTGACATTAAGGCTTTACCCTCAGCTACACTCTCCAGAATCTTTTTCTTCTTTCAGTTGTTTCTCCTTTTCAGATTCCTTGTAGGCTGCAGCCTTCTCTTTGAATTGCTGGTGCAAATCCAGGAGGCTAACATTGGGCTGAGGGCCCAGTAGGATGTTGTCTTCATCTTCCTGGAGCTTGCTGCCGTTGTCCTGCCGTCTTTCCTACAGCACTTTCTGGAGCAGTAGTCAGTGGAGCTGTCAGAATGGCACATAGGGGATATAGTCTTTGTAATCCTCACCCTCAGCCTTGATGCAAGCTCACTTTCCTTCAGGTTCTGACTCCTTCATCTTTTGTAGGCTTGAGTGAGTGAAAAAAAGAGCACCCATCCAATTTAGTTAGGTGTTTCTTGCTCAAGTTGACACAGTCGGTGAACTATCACAATCCAACCCTTGTCAGATACATTTCCTTAAATCATACTTAGTCTCCAGTTACAAAGACAAGTTTATACTTATGCTGAACATGTTATAAGTAGCCTGCATACAAATGGAAATCCACTAATTCCCTCCCCAGAATAGAAAGCAAGTTTTGCTTACTTCTAACATTTTATAACACAGGTTCAATAGTAATCCTTAAGAACTAACATTAATTTTATTAACATATTACATAAGAAGCATGCTAGGAGAGAACTATTACAATTATAATCCTCGCTTCTGTAACTGATCATGGAGTGATAGCTGGTATTTAGAACTGCCTCCTACTACCCATTCTGTATTCCCTCAGCCTTCATCAAGCACCCAGCCAGTCTTGGTTCTTTCCTTGATGGGGTGACCCATACCTTCATTCTTGTCTTTTATACCTTCATTCTTGAAGGTTCTGGACCATTTGTTATCCTGCCTGGATTGGGTTGCTGTAGTTTCCCACTAACCTTAATAACAGGGCAGGATAATGCTAGGAGGCATCATAAGGAATCGTCTATACTCCAAGTATATTCTTCCTTTCCTCCATTGTAGAATAATAGTCCAATTTCACCTTCATAGTCTGAGTCAGTCACTTCTGCCAACGCCTTACCTCTCTTTTTAACTTGTTTACTCAAAGGCATAAGGAGACCAAGATGATCCGGGGAAAGTCTTAGCTTCCAATTCAGTGGAATCATTGTTGTGATTCTTAGTAAAAGCCTTCCTCCCTCTGGAAATAAGACTTCTAGCCCTGCAGAGTGTTAAGGTTGAAGGAATAGGAAGCAGTCATTTTGCTAGTGGATTATAGAGATAATGGTGAGTGGTGTCATTTCCACATCCACCTCTTGATTCCTGGACCAGGCTGTGGGAGACACAATACCACATAGTAGATGCTGATGCAAAGCATACACAACCCTTTGAAGAGCCTTGCCCCAGCCCTGCATGCTGTTGCCACCTAACTGGCACTGTAACTGCATCTTCAAAAGACTATTCCACCTTTCTATCAATCTAGCCACTTCTGAATGGTGAGAAATAGGGTAATACCAGTGAATTCAATGAGCATAAGCCCATCAACTCACTTCTTTGTCCATAAAATGTGTTCCTTGGTCAGAGACAATGCTATGTGGAATTCCATGATGGCGGGAAAAGCATTCTGCAAGCCCACATATGGTAGTTTTGGTAGAAGCATTATGTGCAGGGAAGGCAAATCCATATCCAGAATAAGTGTCTATGCCAGTAAGGACAGAGCTCTGTCCTTTGCATGATGAAAGCAGTCCAATATAATCAATCTTCCACCAGGTCACAGGCTGATCACCCATGAAATGGTACCATACTGGGGACTCAGTGTTGGTTTGCTGGCATATTGGGCATTCAGCAGTGGCTGTAGCCAGATCAGCCTTGGTGAGTGGGAGTCTATGTTGCTGAACCCATACATAGCCTCCATGGTTGCCACCACAGACACTCTGTTCTTGAGCCCGTTGAGCAATGACAGAGGCCACTGAAGAAAGGTTGACTGCTATCTGCTGAACAGTTCATCTTATCCACTTGATTGTTAAAGTCCTCTTCTACTGAGGTCACTTTTTGGTGAGTATTTACATGAGATACAAATATTTTTATATCCCTTGCCCACATGGGGAGTTCTATCCACATACCTCTTCCCCAAATATCTTTGTCACCAGTTTTGCAGTCATGTGCCTTCCAAGTTCCTGATCATCTGCCAGACCATTGGCTCTAGTCTGTGAATCAGTACACTGTCACACATCTCACCATTTCTCCTTCCAGGCCAAATGTACTGCCAGGTTCACTGCCCAGAGTTCTGCCCACTGTAATGATTTCCCTTCACCACTGTTTTCTGGAATATCCTGAAAAGGGCCATAATGCTACAGCTGTCTACTTGTGGGTGGTGCCTGCATAATGTGCAGAACCATCCATAAGCCAGGCCCTAGCGTTCTCTTCCTCTGGCAGCTGAGCATATGGTACACGGGATGGTACACTCCATGAGGCTGTAGGTGCATGCTGGGAGACAGAAGGCAGTATAGCAGGAGTAGGAGCCATAAGCATCTGGGCAACTTCTTCACATAACTTGCTCAGTCATGCATGTACCATTTCCATTTAATGATAGACTGTTACTGTGCACATTCAGCTTTATGACTCGGCCCATCAGATAATACCCAGCTCAACATGGGCAACTTGGGTCACATGGTATCCTGGTATCCCATAGTCAAGTGTTCAGTTTTTACTAAGGCCCAGTAGTAGGCCAAGAGCTGTTTTTCAAAGGCAGAGTGGTTGTCTGCAGATGATGGCAGAGCTTTGCTCCAAAATCCTGAAGGCCTCCACTGCAGTTCATCTATGCGGCCTGCCAGGGACTCCAAACAGCATCTCTACTTCAAGTATCATTGGCTCTACTGGATCATATGGCCCCAGTGATAGCGCAGCCTGCACAGTAGCCTGGACCTGTTGCACAGCCTTCTCTTGCCCTGTGCCCTGCTCAAAATTAGCCACTTTTCGAGTCACTTGGTAAATGGACAGCAGTGAAACATTCAAATGAGAAATATGTTGCCTCTAAAGTCCAAATAGTGCTACTAGGCACTGTGCTGCTTTTTGGTTGTGGGGGGAGCCAGATATAACAACTTAGCTTTTACCTTAGAAGGGATCTCTCTATATGCACCACACCACTGAACTCCTAGAAATTTCATAGAGACAGAAAGACCTTAAATTTGTTTCTCATCCTTCACCTTGCAAATGTTTCACTAACAAATTCAGAGTGGTTGCTATCTCCTGCTCACTTGATCCAGTCAGCATAATATCATCAATGGGGTGGACCAGTGTGTTACCTTGTGGCAGAGAAAGGCAATCAAGATCCATGCAAACTAAGTTGTGACACAGGGCTCGAGAGTTACTATAACCCTGAGATAGGATATTGAAGGTATATTGCTAATCTTGCCAGTTGAAAGCAAATTACTTCCGATTGGACTTACGGTTAGGTAGGGAGAAGACATTTGCCAAATCAATAGCTATGTACCAAGTACTAGCAGGTGCGTTAATCTGCTCAAGCAAAGAAACCACATGTGGTACAGCAGCTGCAATCAGAGTCACAAATTGATGCAGTTTACAGTAAGTTACAATCATTGTCCAAGACCCATCTGTCTTTTGTACAGTCCAAATGGAAGAATTCAATGGAGGTGTGGGACAGCCCCTCCACCCCGCATCCTTCGAGTCCTTGGTAGTGGCACTGATCTCTGCAGTCCCTCAAGGGATGCAGTATTGCTTTTGCTTGCTATTTACCAGGTAAAGGCAACTCTAATGGCTTCCATTTGGCCTTTCAAGTCATAAGAGCTCTCATACTACAGGTTAAGGAACCAGTGTGAGGATTCTGCCAAGTACTAAGTGTATCTCCCAGTTATACATTCTGGAACTGGGGCAATGACTATAGGATGGATTCGAGGACCCACTGGACCTTCCATGAGTTGGACCTTTTCTAAAACGCCATTGATCACCTGACCTCCACAGGTCCTTAGTCTTATTGGAGGGCCACAGTGATGTTTTGGATCCCATGGGATCAGCATTAGTTCGGAACCAGTGTCTGGTAGTTCCCTAAATATCTGATCATTTCCCTTCCCCCAGTGTATAGTTATCCTGGCAAAACCCCTTAAGTCCCTTTGAGGAAGGGTGGGAGAAAGATTGGATAAATTTTTGATGGTGCACCAGCGTCCTTCCTCAAGGAGACCTAGGCTCTCCTTCGTTCAAGGAGCTCTGGGTCTGTAAACTGGCTCAAATCTGAGAATTGTTTGAGGGGCCATGATTCTCTGTTACTGTGATTTGAAGTAGATTTCTGTTCACTTGCCCTTATTTATTTTCATTGTATAAATCTAGTAAAAACTTTGTAGACTTCCTGTCTGTTTTACTTTTGGGAACACTATGGCTAATCAGCCAACAGTGTGGACCGTTCTGATCATTTTTCTACTTCTGCTGTCCATTATGATAAGGGTATGTACCTTGCCTTTGACAATTAAGTGCTGCCACTTGACCCCTGCCACTCCAGGATCCAATTAAACCCATTGCCATTAAATTTCCAAATTGAGTAACTGTGGTCCCCACTGTAAAGTCTGGCATACAGAGAAGACAGTGACAGTGCTTTATAGGGATGCTGGTGCTCCCTTCACGAATCTGTTTCCCAGGGTATTAACAAAGGGTACATTTTCTGTATTGTCTCAGTGTGGTGAATTAGGTTTAATATAACAAATCCATTCCACCATTCCCATTTCCCTAAGCTCCTGAGTCCCTCATCAACAGTAAACCACTGAATATCAAGCATCTCTAACTCAGTCACAGTGAGGCATCTTGTATACTTCCGCCAATTGGCTTAATAAACTGTTAACACCTTTTTTTCACTCCATAAGCTGCAACATTAAATTCAGAATTTCTACCTACCAGGCCCATATCAGCAAACTCAGCCTGACCCAAATGTATGTTTTTGCCACCATTATCCCACACCCATAAAATTCATTTCCATACTTGCTCATCAGGCCTCTGTTTATAACAGAAAATTCAAGAAGTTTGTTGAGAGAATAGTGGATCTCCTCATGGGTCACACCAGGTACCTCACTCTTAGGAGCCTTCTGTGACTTGAGCCTGGTTATAAGCTCAAAAATAGGTGGTGTCGGTGGGTCTGGGGAGTGTCAGCATTATCATGCTTGGTCAACAGGATTAGTGTCCTCAGGAATAGGAGGAGAGGCCAATGCCATGGTTTGGGGGTGGGATGCCTCCACCACTGTGGGGAAATCTCTTCCTCTGGCAAAATAATCTCATTAGCATCTGGTAAGTAGCTCAGTATCCTTAGCCTCATCAGGATCCTCCCAACCATCTCCATCCCAGTTTATGGGATCCCAGTCTTTTGCAGTCAGTGCCCTTACTTTTACTTCAGATACCCATGGAGGCTGAGCATTAAACTTATGCTGTGTTTCAGCCAATCAAATTATGAGGACTTGGGTTTGGGTTTCTTCAGTCTCAACCCTGCAGGTAAAGGAGAGGAGATGCTCTTTCAGGACACAATTAGAGACTTAAATTCTTTATGTGTGTCTGGAGCTAGGAATTTGAATCTTTGAGCTCCTTATTTTCCTTTACTAATTTGTTCTCACAGTTGGAAGACTTTAGATTTCCTATGGATGTTTCAAGCTCATTGTTTTCTTTCACTAGTTTGTCCAGAGATGCTAAGAGCACCATTATATTTCTCACTGCCAAAAACATTCAAAAGTATCATATATATAGCCGGGCATGGTGGCGCATGCCTTTAATCCCAGCACTCGGGAGGCTGAGGTATGACGAGCATTGTGAGTTCGAGGCCGGCTTGGGCTACAACTCGAGCGCAAGGCCGGCCTGAGCTACATAGTGTGACCCTGTCTCAAAAAACCAGGGCCAGGAGTTTGGCTCAGTGGCTTAAGCACCTGCCCTGGCAGGTGCGAGGTTGTGAGTTTGATCCCCGGTTCTGCAAAAAAAAAAAAATAAAGTATCATATATGGAGTCACTAAATCCCTTACATCTCACAGGTGGTGAGTTAGGATAATCCACTGGATCTACATTGTGTATTCCTTTAAAGAGTTCACACCAAGGACTCTCAGAATTTCCCACAGTATCCAAAGGAGCTCCACCATGGCATCTGTAGGTCTCATCAAATTACAGAGCCAACTCCAGGAACCACTAAAACCATTGAAGAATTTCATCTTTATAATTCTATTTCTCTAGAACCACATCCAGTATCAAAATCTGTATTAGTTAGTGCTTATTACAGAAACAGATTTAACACAAGATACATAAGTATATGAAGATTTACAAGATTGGCTTACAGTGGCCGCCCACAGACTCAGGTGTGGAAGAGTGTGAAAGGGCTGTCTGTGCGCCAGAAGTCTGAAAGATCCAGGTGAAGGGCTGGTGCTCACTGCAGTGTCCCCCGTGAGTCCCTCTCAGGAGGCTGCAGGGTCAGTGCTAGAAGCCAGGAGAAGACGTCCAAGGTGAAGGTGAAGACTGGAGCTCCTCTGAGGAAGCAGAAGCGAGCCTTCCCTCTTCCTTTCCCTTTTATTCCATTCAGGTGCAAGCCTGCCCAGGGTGGGGCTTCTGTCTTCAGTAAATCCCCTCAGCCACACCCAGAACTGTGCGGATCCAATTTAGTTGAGCATTTCTTAGTTGACACAATTAACTATCACAGTTGACACAGTTAACTATCACAGTTGCCTATATTTTTAAATATGAAAATTGTTTTCTAACAGTAAAAAACAATAGTTAATATAAACAAAACCAAATTTAAATACAGTAAACCACAAAAAAGTCACTGTCCTGGTTACTTTTTTGTGGCTGGAACACAGTTCCAAAACCCATAATTTAAAGGAGGAGAGGTTCATAAAAGGCTCACAGTTCACAGGGGTTTCAGTCCATGGTATGGTGGCAGGAAGCTGAGAACAGACAAGGGAGGAGGGAGGGAAATGATCCGCCTCCAACCAGGCTTCACTTCTCAGTATCACACTGACCTATAAATGCATCAGTGGACTAATCCACCATCAGCATCATGCTCCCATGATCCTGTCACCTCCCGAAAGCCCCACCTGTGAGCACACGTGGCTTTGCGGAACATCTAGCTATAAACCATAACAGAGTCACCCAAATGCCCACCACCCAAGGATACTTAACAGTGCTGTCTTGTGGAATTCATCCAGACATCTGACTGCACATTTTCACAAGTAGATGTCCAGCTATACACAGTCTGCACACACACTGGGACTGGGGTGTCCTTCCCGCAGCCTGGGGTGCCGCTGCACTTGGTCCTGAGGGTGCAGTGATTGTTTGTTGTAATTTTTCCTTCTGAGGTTTACTGCGTGTGACATTAATATAATTATTACTGTTTTCTTCTGGTTAATGTTTGCATGGCTAATGTTTTCTACACTCAGCAGAGAGAAGTGGAGAAAGTGGGCTGCCAGCCAGCCCCACCTCCAGCCACCTGGTTCCACCCCATGGGTGCTGATGGGGACAGGAGTAGGGTGAGCTCAGCTTCCTAAGGTGTCCCTCTGTGGCCGGCGTGGAGGGTGGATCAGAGGACAGGTGTCCTACCCTGCACCATTTCCTTGCACTTTGTTGATGCCAAGTGGGGTGGAGGCCAGCCCCTGCAGGACTATATGACACTGCCTTGGTAGGATGCTCAGAGCACCTCCTGCCCCCCTGGGTGGAGGGAGGGGTTTCAGCTACCTGCCTGGCCCCACAACATTACCTGGGCCAGGAGGGTCAGGAGTTTGGGGAAGGATGGGCTGGAAGATCGACTCCTGGATGACCTCTATGTAGTGTTGCATTGGTATTTGGCTTAAGTGGAACAGGTGTTGCTGAAGAGAGTTTTCTGCTGTCAGGCCACCATCCACATGTTCCCAGCTCTATTCATGAGACAGGTATTGGCGCTCTAGAGCCTGGCGTGTGTCACACACCTCCACCACCTCCCTACTGACCTGGGCTCCAGGCTCACTAACTGGGTATCCTGCCCCTTCCGCATCAGGTTGAACACACAGCAGGAAGCAGGTTGTTGTGCTCTCTGGGGACAGTACTTCCTCGAAGGCAGCCACTGCAGGGGCTATCTCTTAACCGGTGTGCACGGTGGAAAGGCGTTTCAGGGAAGGGGCATCTTTAGCATTTTCCTAAATGTTGGCTTTAGCCTCTTGGGGACTGTTTTTTTTTGCACCTGCTCCTCCTCCTGGAGAGGAGCTCCTTGCTGTTAGACCTCCCTCTGTGCGGTACAGTGGTGGAGGGTCTCTGCTTGTCTGGGTGGTTGTACTTGCGTATTGCGCCAGTCTGAGTGGCCTCAGTCACCTGCCACAGGGGAGCTGGAGTGATGATGCGGCCTAAAAAGGTTGAATCAGAAGCATGGGGGGGTGGAGGGTGGGATAGAAGAACCGTGAGCAGGGCTGACACTAATATGGTATCACTGTCTCTCCAGGTTCACCTCAGAGCGATGCCCTGGCTCTCTGTGAAGCTGAAGTGAGAGGGTCCAGGCGCGGGCCCAGCCCCGGCCGGGCAGCATGACCAAGCCCCGGCTCTTCCGGCTGTGGCTGGCGCTGGGGTCTGTTTTCATGGTTCTGCTCATCATCGTGTACTGGGACAACGTGGGCACTGCCCACTTCTACCTGCATACCTCCCTGTCCAGAACCCACGCATTGGCGCCCCTCCCCACCCCCGGGCAGGGGGAGGACAAGGAGTTCCCCTCCGATGTGGACGAATTTCTAGATAAGCTGCTCACTTCTAGTGCAAGGCACAGCGACTTTTCCAAGAAAAAGACCAAGCAGTCCCCAGTGCTGGCCCCCAGCAAGCCGGCACAGAGCCGCATGGAGGAGAGCGTGAGGGGCTACGACTGGTCCCCCCAGAACGCTCAGCAGCACCCCGACGCCGGCCGGCAGCAGGCCGAGCGGAGGAGCGTGCTGCGCCACTTCTGCGCCAACTCCAGCCTGGCCTTCCCCACCAAAGAACGCTCCTTCGACGACATCCCCAACTACGAGCTGAACCACCTCATTGTGGACGACCGCCACGGCGTCATCTACTGCTACGTGCCCAAGGTGGCCTGCACCAACTGGAAGCGCGTGATGATCGTGCTGAGCGAGAGCCTGCTGGACCGCGGCGCCCCCTACCGCGACCCGCTGGACATCCCGCGCGAGCGCGTGCACAACACCAGCACGCACCTGACCTTCAACAAGTTCTGGCGCCGCTATGGCAGGTTCTCGCGGCACCTCATGAAGATCAAGCTGAAGAAGTACACTAAGTTTCTCTTCGTGCGCGACCCCTTCGTGCGGCTCATCTCGGCCTTCCGCAGCAAGTTCGAGCTGGAGAACGAGGAGTTCTACCGCAAGTTCGCAGCGCCCATGCTGCGGCTCTACGCCAACCGCACCAGCCTGCCCACCTCGGTGAGCGAGGCCTTCAGCGCCGGCCTCAAGGTCACCTTCGCCAACTTCATCCAGTACCTGCTGGACCCCCACACCGAGAAGCTGGCGCCCTTCAACGAGCACTGGCGGCAGGTGTACCGCCTCTGCCACCCTTGTCAGATAGACTACGACTTCGTGGGGAAGCTGGAGACGCTGGACGAGGACGCCGCCCAGCTGCTGCGGCTACTCAAGGTGGACGCGCAGGTTCACTTCCCCCCGAGCTACCGGAACAGAACTGCCAGCAGCTGGGAGGAGGACTGGTTCGCCAAGATCCCGCTGGCCTGGCGGCGGCAGCTCTACAAACTCTACGAGGCAGACTTCGTTCTCTTTGGCTACCCCAAGCCCGAACACCTGCTCAGAGACTGAGCCCCACTCCAAGAGCTGAGCTAGCAGTGTCCCCCGCAGCCCATGGGGGCTGCCGTGTATGACATCGGAGAGGGGCGCTGGGGCGAGCCGTCTCTCCTGCTTCGTTGCCCTCATGTGCACACGCCCTGTCACAGAGGCTGCCCATGGCCTGGTCTTGACTCCATGTGTTCCAGGTGTTAAACAACCCATGGCTTTGCAGTCTGGGCTTGCTGTTCACTCCACAGCCTGTGTTCTCTGAGCACTGTGTTAATATTGTTTTCTAAGATTAATATATTTCAGATATTTAATATGAACGTGGAGGAAAGCCAGAGTAAATCGTGGCAGCTGCGCTCTCACCGCTCTGTGGTTCGTCGAGTTGGGCACACAGTGGGTGGAGACAGCAATAAATGGGGACCCCAGACCTTACACAGCCAGTGGAGGAGGAGGCTTCGTGGTGTCTCAGAGGAAGGAGGAACCTAAATCTGAAAATAGGCTGTTGTAGTTAGTTTTTGCTAGTGGGCTGGGTAATTTTATAAAGAAAAGAGGTTTATGAGCCCATTGTTTGGAGGTTCAGCTTGTGGCACCAACATTACCTTCACTGATGAGGACTCCAGGGCAGAGGCAGTGGCAGGGGTCACATCACCAGATGGGAGGCCAGAGTGCAACTGGGGTTCCATGGCCCCTTTTGAGGGCATGAGCCCCTCGACCTGTGGAGGACCAAGCATCCCTGGGGACACACCCAGACCACAGCACAGGACTTGCCTGTATTTTTTAAAGGGTGGCAGGCAAACCCTTTGAAAGTGCGAGCCCTGGTATACAGGATGCATCCGGAAGGTGAAGCCGCCAGATCAGGGCTTTCTGTGTGAGATCGGGTTGGGTCATAGAGAAGCTATCTTTGGGTCAGAGCCACAATTGTAGCTGTCCCCATCATAGCCAGCAGGGGTCGTGTGGCAGGAGGTTGTCACCAGGATACTGTTGTCAGTGGGGCGCTCAGGGGCCACTGTCTTGGAGATGGGCTGGTTCAGGCCCAGTGCCATTTGCTCTCAGGACACGGCTGACCTTGAATGCTCAGGTGTGTGTGTGGGGTGCAAGTGAAGCCCCAGAAGGCAACTCAGGAGGCCCCTTAAACACCAAGCTACACCCCTCTGCAGGGTGATGTTGCAATCACACTCCAGGGCGCTGCTGCAGGAATTCCTGCTGTCGGCAGCACACTGGCACTGTCTTTTCATTCCTGGCGTTCGGTCAGCGCTGCCCAGCCCCCGGAGTGTTGGTGGTGCTCTGCTGGGGCATTAACTGCACCTCCGCAGCACAGTGTCCCTGCCTATGCCGTTTCCAGCTGAGATCGCGGCCTGTGAAGTCTGTGGCCACTGGGTGACCCTGGACTCAGTCTCCACCATATTGAAAATCACCTTCCTTTGATGGGCTGTTGGAGCAGATGCCAGCCACCCTCAGTCACCCACCCAGCTCCTGTGCAGGGCCACCCCACTGTGCTGGAGGACAGACTTCATTTCCTCCGATTCTCTGCCATGTCTCTGGCCCAGTGTGCAGTGGCCTGTACAGAAATTTGACTGTTTTTTTTTTTTCCCTATTAAAAAAGAAACAATTTTAAAACTAGTATTGTGCGTGTCAGGGATGTAGCTCAGCGACTCAGCGCTGCCTGGCAAGAGTGAGGTCATGAGTTTGATCCCTGGTATTTAAAAAAAAAAAAGTACTGCACAATTAGATAATTTAACCAAACTCCAAACTTTTTTTTTTTTTTTTTTTTTTGGTACCAGGGATCAAACACACAATCTCATGCCTTCCAGGCACACGCTTAAGCCACTGAGTTAAATCCCTGCCCCTATTTTTTGAGACAGGATCTCACTGTGTAGTTCAGGCTGGTCTTGAACTCACTTTGTAGCCCAGGCTGGTCTCCAACTCACAACAATCCTCCTGCCTCAGCCTCCCGAGTGCCGGGATTAAAGGCACGTGCCACCACACCTGGCTATACAATCTCCAGATTTAAAAGTGTTTAACTCTGTTTGCCTGCATCCTCCAGCCTGGGTCACCTCCTGTACCTGCAGCAGCAGACAGGGTCTGAGCGCTGCATCTTGGCGTGCAGAAGCCCCTCTGCAGGTTACCATCGAGCCCCCAGCTGAGGCACAGGGCTGGGCCTGCTGACAGCCAGCAGGAACCTGTGCCAGGAGGAGCCTCCACCCCGCCTTGGTGCTGCATCTCCCACCTCACTCGACTGTGGTCCAGAGAGCTTGTGGCCAGCCGTGCCCCAACTAGACACGCCATTCTGAGACTCAGACCTGCGGGCAAGAAAGTAAGGCAGGGGACAGAGGAGCGCAGACCTCTGGATGATTCCAGCCCCTGAAGCTAGAGTCCTACACTTTGCAGGTGTGGGGTCTGACAAGTATCTACATGCTTAAGCTAATACGAGTTGGATTTGTGGCATTTAAACATACAGGATCCTGACTCACACTCCAGTCTGGTAATTAATATGTTGGTGTTTGATAAACTAAGGTTGAAGACATTGCATTAATGGGGAGTCACATGACCTCCAAGGGCGCCGGTCAGCATTCCCAGGGGCACCAGTGATTTATTCGCATTCCGAAATTGTATAAATACTGTTACTCTGTCAAGACTCAGTGATGGGGGCAAGGTTCCCCACTGGGATTACAGTTCAGAGCAGTGGAGACTAGTTGGAGAACGTGGGAGATTTTCCTCCTTGGGAATTACTTCATGCATCACTGAGGGGGAAGCTGGTGAGGACCCAGCACCGGGTCGGAGGCCTGGGTGATTCCACGTGGCCATCACTCCGTGACAGCAGTGATGTCTGATGGGCTCTGCTGGTTGGCAGTGATGAATGGACACCACCTTGCTTCCTTCTCTCACATCTTCAGTTGGGGCTGGGGGTGCCGGGCAGGACTAGTGATGTGCAGAGGTTTGAGAAGTGGGCTTGGGCAGCCCTGGCCAAGGTCTCTGGGTAGAGCTGAACCTAAACTGGGACCTGAACCTGCATGCTGGGGTCTGGTTCAGACACACAAGCCCAGGCTGAAATCAGGACTTCGGATAGAAGGACCCTCGGGTGGGCGGGGCAGTGCTTAGGCCAATGCCCACCCTGAGGTGCCTGCAGGAAGGGGCCTGTGAATCAGCTGGTGAGCTGGCATTCTTCACCTGTTACCACCTTCTTTGGGTGGGAGTGCGTCAGTGCACTGGTAGATGTTCATCCATGCAAAACTCGCAGAAGAAGAGCTTCACACTCAGGTCTGCCTGGTAGAATTTAAAGGACGCCCTAGAAACCGGTGCAATTCTGTCTCCTGCAGTTGTCTTGGGTGGGGGAGCCACCAGTGTTCCCGCACTTCTGTTTCTGTGAGATTTCTGTCTTACACCTGGCTATGTGTCAGCGTCTAGAAGCACTTTGAAATCCTTGGATAGAGGAGGGGGCACTGTCTTTTTTCTTTCTCTAAGCACCAGCTAAAAACCCAGTCGTGCCTTTCTGGGTTCTGGACAGTGTTCTGCTTATAAGGTTCAAAGCACAGAGCCCTGTGCTAAGTGAGCACCTAGACCTCCATGGAGGCTGACCCGGGCCCCTGGAGAATCCTCATGGGGAGCAGGAGATGGCAGGCGGTAGGGGGGCCTCCGTAGTGTCCGGCCACACTTGCACATTTGGAGTAGGGACTGAGTAAAATAATATTGATTAAAATAAAGGCATTATATTTTATTGTTGCATGGCAGACCCTCCTGTCTAGGGAAGGGATGTCTCAGAGGAAAAAAAGAAGTTGATCCCGTAACGGTATTTCCTTGGCTGAACCAGGGCTGGTAGTAGAGATGGTTCCCCTTGGTACTCATTTCAGTTCCAAAACTGGTAACATGTGCACCACATAAAGGGCACCACTGTAACCGTGTGAAAGGATACAACCAGGGGCCCTGAGCATATCCACACTGGTGTGCAGCTGTTGCCGCCTGCCACCCTAGAACTCACACCTTCCCGACCTGGAACTGCACCCACCGAACACTAATTCCTCATCCCCCTCCCTGGCTCCCACCACCCTGCTTTCAGTCTGTAGAAATCTGACTTCTCTAGGGACCTCATAGGTGTGGAGTCACACAGAATTTGTTCTTTTGTGTCTGGCTTGTTTCACTGAGCACAGTGTCCTCAAGGCCATCCATGTCACTTGGCATTGCTCACAATGTCCTTGGAGGAACAAAATGTGAAGGGTATGAAAGCACCAGATGGCAGATGTGAGTGAGCACAGGTGACCTGGGACCCCTGGGGCTCCTGAACTCATGCCCTGCAAACTCTGCCACACCCAGGCCACAAGGGCCCAATCACATCAGGCTTGGAGGGCTGGTAACTGCTCAGATGCCCGGTTTGGGAAGGCTTTTAGAGGGATGGCTGGGTGGAGAGTTTGTGAGAGGTGTACAGAAAGCAGAAATCCAGGAGCCTCCTAACCTCTGACAGCACCATGGGTACCCTTACCGTGCAAGCGAGAACTTGCTCGAGGGCTGCCAGCCATCCTGCTTTCTTTTCAGGAAAATTCTAGAGAAAAACCCGTCTTTGATGAAACCACTTTTATTTCAAGGTAGTTTGTAAAAACTAGGGGTTTAAATCAGGTGTGGTGGCCTACACCTATAATCCCAGCACTCAGGAGGCTGAGGCAGGAGAATCAACAGGAGTTGAAGGCCAGCCTGAAACACATAGTGAGACTTTGTCTCAAAAAAATGAAAATAAAAAACGGGTTTAAAAAGCACTGTGGTTGGAACTGCTTGCCATTTCAGTTGGTCCCATTCCAAAGTGTCCTGCTGCTAGGAGGTTTCCAGAAGTTTTGGGCTTTGAAACCCGGGCAAAGACTTGCAGAGTAGCTTTTCAAGTATCAAGTTTCAAAGTAGGCTGGCTTTGAAATGGTTTCTACAATGTTTGGTTGAAAAATATTTTGGTTCTAAAATGTTCCAGAAATGTCTCCCAGAGCCTAACGCTCCTGCCATGCTGTGGGTGGGGCCTGCTGCCCCAGAGGAGGCTGTGTTCCCACAGGGCTCATCAGGGAACTGGGGAACACAGCTCCACGCAAGTGTGTGTGTGCCTTCAGAAACCCATTCCAAGGCCAAGCAGGGTGGCGCATGCCTATAATCCCTGCACTCGGAAGGCTGAGGCAGGAGGATCGCTGAGTTTCAGGCCAGCCTGGCCTAGAAAGTGAATTTGAGACCTGCCCAAACTACATACTGAAAGCACTGTCTCAAAAGGACAAAAACAAAACAAAAGTTCCTGGGGAGTGGAATTCTTCTAGCAGTCCTTCCAAGGGCATTCTGCAGAAGGTGCTCACCTCTGGGAGGCAGCTCTCCTCCCGGGGACCCCCATTTATCCCGGCGGCTCATGCATGTCCCTGTTCACAGAAACACCCTTTCCTAGGACAAAGTCACTCAGGACTAGGTTAAGGATTTATAAGGAAGGGCAGCCTGCCCTTCCTCAGAAGAGGCCAATGGAAACATAGGACAACAGGAGGTTCTGTAAAAGTCATGGGTTTCATGTAGAACATTGGCCCCATTTTCTAGATGGGAATGTTGAGGCCCAGGCTATGATGGCCTGCTGAGGTCCAGATGTCATAGTCCCAAAGTTCTGAAGGTGCCACACAGGAACACCACCCACAACTAAGGCACTGGGCCCAGACCTTGCCCCAGCCAGTCAGCGCAGACTTTGTCCTGGCCCAGGCAGTCTCTGGCCTTCTGCAAGAGGCAGCAGAAGGAGCAGACAGGACAGAGAGGGCAGTATGCAGCTGGCCTGCTGGCTGCCCTGGACCACAGCCCACTGATGATGGAAAAATGGAGTTGGCAGAAAGGGCAGATAGCCGGAAGCAGCCTGAGGAGTGGTGTGGATGCCAGTGTTGGCCTCATTGGCACAGAGGCCCAATCATGTCATGGGGGAGTGGCGTGGATGCCGGAGTTGGCCAGATTGGCAGAGAAGCCCAGGGCAGAGGGAGGAGAGAGGAAAAATCCAGTGCTTAGGAAAAACATCCACAGCCCAGGGTGTGACCAGGCTCTAACCCCACTGGCCTGGGTAGCAGCCCCGCCCTGGCCAGCCACACAGGCCCTGCCTGCAACGGGTGGTGAGTTATGGAGCCTTCTGTCCAGCAGGGCTCCTGCCACTTGGGCGGCAGCCATGGAGATCTGGGCATAACTGCTCCCGGGCTCCTCCACTGCCTCCTGCGGACCAGGTCTGGGACCCTCCAACTCACCCTGCTGCCAGTACCACAGAGATGTTCTTTCTACTGTGTGGGCCCAGGACTGGTCCCAAGGGACAGAACTCACGGGTGTCATCATAGGAGGAAGTCTAGGCGCAGGTCACTCAGTGGGGCACTGTGGGCACAGCCAGGGCCCTCCCATCCTCGTGTGCTGGTGGGAAACTGGAGGGAACCAGGCAGCCTCTGGGCAGGACCGGGTCCTGCATGGCTGACCTGGAGCAGAGCTTTCTGCTGCGAGGAGGTGAGATGGACCCCAGAGTTAATCTGCTGGGAGAGCCAGGTGTGTGGACTTGGGAATTCCTGGAGGCTTCAGCCCAGGGCTTCCAGGTGGCACCCTGGGGCCCCTGAGCCTCCCCAGCCCCAGCAGCTCCTGGAGGCCTGGCTGCCCCCCTCATGCTGTCCACATGAGCTGTGAGGACCCTGAACACCAGCCAGGGCACCCAGCAGAGCTGTGGGAAGCCGAATACTGTGGTAAGTGTGCAGGACGGGGGTGCAGCGGGCAGGCTGGTACCCATGGGAGCAAGCTCTTTCTGCCACCACCAACTGATGAGCCCCCATCAACCCCATCCTTCATGATGCTGACCTGGCCCCCAGGGCAGCTGGGCTGACCAATACTGTGGACCCCACCTGTGGAGGACAGACCTTGCCCAGGTCAGGAAAGGGCTGGTAACAGGCACAGGGTCCTCCCCTTCCTGTGGTACTGCTGCCCTGAGGGCCAGTGACCACAGCAGGCCCCTGGTGGCCCTGATGGGCTTGTCCTGAGCATGGGGTGCCTGGCGGTGACAGCAGGTGAGACTTCCATGGATGTTAGGGCAGAGGGAGATTGGCAGCAGCTTCCTGAAAACCAGAGGTCGCCCAACTCTGGCCACCACCCCTTCCACGCAGGCCCGTGTTCCAGCCCCACCCTCATCCCCAGCCGCCCACGCACCCTACCCACCGGCCAGGGTGGCGGCCACCTCCTGGGTCTCTCCCATCCACTCCACTCTTCGCCCTCAGCCCGTGCCTTCACTGCCGGCAGAATTTTGAGATGCCCGGCTGAGATGGGGAGACAGAGTTCTCTAGCCTTCCCCACAGAGTTCCCAGCAGCTCGGAATCCGAAGTGGGAAGATGTCAAAATCTGCTCTGCAGACTGGTCTTGGCTTTGGTGGAAATATGTTGGCTCATCCCAGCGCCTCTGGAGTGACAGAGCTGGCTGCCACCGCAGGCTCGTGTTCCCTAGCTTTTCTCTGGGGTTTATGCAGGCTGTGGTACTCATGTAGGCGCGTGCATGCGTGTGCGCATGCGTGTCTGTCGTTTTCTCCTGGGGAAAGTGGTGGGGGCAGCCAGTAGTGCAGGAAATTGAACACACAGACAGACCTGGGGGCAGGAAGGGGCAGGAAGATTCTTTCTCCAGGGCATAGTCGGCTCGGGAGGCCCTGGCCCAATTCTGCTCCCCTGTCACCCCCATTCCAGGTGCAGAGCAGATCGCTGAGGTCTTTGCCCTACAGAAGCCTGAAGAATTCTCTCCCCACAGCCAAGTGTGGTGGTGCCTGCCTGTGATCCCAGCTCCTTTGGGGTGCCAGAGGCAGGAGGATCACAAGTTGGAGGCCACTGTGTAAGATCGTATCTCAAATAAAATTCTAAAAAGTACTGCTGTGGTAGAGTGCGTGAAGCTCTGGTTTTCATGCCCAGTACAACCAAAAAATAAAAATAAAAATAAAAAAGAGCTCTCCCTCCCTAGAGCAGAGGCACCTGCCTTTCTGTCTGCCCTCAACAGTTTCCATGGTTTGTGAACCCCCACTACCCAGGGGTGGGGGGTGACAGAAGGACCGGAAGCTGTGGGGAACAGGGCAGGCCTCTGACCAGATGCATCTCGCTCAGGCGACTTCCAGGTGGACAAGAGCAGGCGCCCAGAGCTGTGGTCCCAGCTTTCCATGCACCCCCCCCAGGAAGGTATTGGCAGTGACAGGAGGGGGCCCTGGCGCCACACTGTGGGGCCCGGGGAGCCCAGTAGTGTTGCACGTGACCATGACCAAGCACTGCCACCACTGCTGGTGGCCTGTGGTTGTGGTCTCCACAGCAAGTTTCTCTCTGTGTCCAGCTGTCCATTGGTTGGACCATGGGGCCCTTAGCAAGTACCTCCTTAGCCCTTCCAGACCTCGGGGGGCTCAGCCTCAGCTCTGCAGGGGATAGGAGGGGCCTTCTAGCCAGTGCCCCCTGGAGTAGTGTCCCCTACCTCTACTGTGGTCCTGGAGCTCCCACAGGAATCTGGGTTCATCTTCCCCTCACCCCAAAAGGGAGTGAGACGAATGAGACCCAGGGCCCTGCTGTCTCTCTCAGGTCCTGACAGGCTGGGGGTCCCTTTCCTCTCCAGAGGGGTGTCCCTCCTGGGGGACGAACCCAGAAGGCTCAGCCCAAAAGATGGGAGAGGGGTTGGTCTGTGCCTCTGCATCCCACATGGTGAGGCCTCTGTGCCAAGCTGCCCCTGGCAGCTTTCCTGGGGTCCCTCCCGTGGACACCCCAATGCAGAGATCTTGGTCAGATCTGGGCCACAAATGGGTTTTGCTTGGTTTTAAAATGTTTAAAAGTTAAGCAATTTCACATAAAAATTTAGACTTTCAGTACTTCCTGGAAGGAACCAGATCTGTCACCACAGTTAGGGCCACTAGCAAGCCTGCCACATGGCCAATAGCCATGGTGTCCCTCATCGGTGCTGCTTCTCACTTCCAGGCTCTGCACCCAGACACCTCCAGGGTGACCCCCTCACAGACACAGAGGTGGCCAGCAAGGTGGCTTCCAGGGCTGAGCACCAGGCCCCTGACTGTGGGGCCCCGCCAGCTTCACCCACTCTCTGATTCTCTGCTCCCCTACTCTGCAGCCCTGATCACTTCACTCAGTCACATGTGGAGCCTCCTGGAGCCCCCAAGCTCTGTTGTTCTGGGAACTGGACTCCCCCACACCCTCAGCCTCCCCACACCCTCAGCCTCCCCACACCAGACCACCCAAGAATCAGAGTTCAGCACAGACTCCTGACTCCTGACCACTGCCTTTTTTTTTTTTTTCCTTTTTGTGGTACTGGGGATTGAACCAGGACCTTCGCACTGAGCTACAGCCAAACCCTTTTTGTTTTTTGAGACAAAGTCTTGCTAAGTTGCCCAGGCTGGGCTTTAACTTGTGATCCTCCTACCTCAGCCTCCCAGAGTGCTAGGATTACAGGCGTGCACCACCACACCTGGCCTCCTCTGCCTTCTAGTAGGACCACTTGTGGTCTCACTGCCTCCTGAGGGGACAGTTCCGGAGGCCACCCAAGCCCTGAGTTCACCATGGGATCCAGTCTCATTTCTGTGGTCCAAGGAGGGCGCTCCATGCTTGGAGGTGGGGGTGAGATTCCCCCCCACCAAGAACAAGCACAACCATGGATGGGTCTTTTTCGTGTGCTATCACACAGGGCTGGAGCCTGCGTGGTGGTGGGGTCAGGGGGCCCCAGTGACTCAGGAAGGGCGTGAGGCCCGAGGCCGAGGCCAGCCCACCAGCCCTTCTGCTTCCTGGACAGAAGCTCCCTGATCCCCAGGTGCTTACAGGTTAAAAGGAGCTGCAGCTCCCCCCAGCTGGTGACCTGGGTCCACGCTTGCAAACACAAGATCAAAAGCAAAAACAAAAAACTTCACGAAAAGAAGCAAAGATAGATCATGGGAGAGAACACAAATTTTCTGTGAATTTTTCAGATAAGACAATGTTTCAATACATTTTTTCCTTTTAGCAGCCGCTCTGTGTCGGTAGTGACAGGGGTAGCCACCTGTACCAGGGTCTCCTGATGGTGACAGGTGTTTTGTTGAACCTTCCTGAGAACCCTCTGAGCTACTGCTAAAATGTTCTTTCTGTTTTGTTTTGTCATTTTGTTTTGCTTTGTTTTTTGTGTTGTTTTTTGAGCCAGAAATCTCACTATATATTTCAGGCTGATCTTGAACTCACTATATGACCTCAAACTTGTGGGGATCCTCCTGCCTCAGCTTCCCAAGTGCTGAGATTAGAGGCGTATACTGCCACATTTAGCCTACAATGTTCTGAGAATCACAAGAAAAATAATAAAGGAAGAAGGGGGGGTGACGGATTTAATCATATATTTGACCCAGTGTGTTTAAATATTGGCATTTCAGTTTGTAATTCCTATAAAAATTACTTTATTACTAAGATATTTTATATTTTTGTTTTTGTTATTTTTGTAAAAATATTGTTTATATTCTGTTTCTCATACTAGTCTCCAAGATTAGTGTGCGATTTTCACTTGTAGTTCAGACACCCACACCTGGCCCAGGCCCATCACATCGGACTGTGATCCATCATTATTCCCTATATGAGTGGGGAAACTGAGGCTCAGAGAGGCTATAGTTTGCCAGAGGTCTCCCAAAGCCATTGCCCAGCACCTGCTCCAGGATCTTGGCTGTCTGTCCCAGGCAGGGGACTTATGGGACATTTTGGCACCAGCCCCCCCTGGTCCTTCCCTCAGCCCTGGGTGTGGCCCCACAGCTTCCCCGTCCCATGGGTGGGGACCGGACGAGGCTGACGTCCCCTCTCCAGCTGCCCAAATCTCTGAGGAGGAGCCTGCAGGAAGCCGGACGGTCCTGGTGGGCTGCGCCAGGCTGTTCCCAGCGTCGGCCACCAGGGGGCAGCCTCGGCTCGGTAACGGCGGCGCGTCCTGGTGCAGCGGGTGGGCGGAGCAAACTCCATGCGTCTGAGGTCACCTCCCAGTGTCTGCTGTTGGGCCAGGAGAGCGCTCAGCGGTTCGCGACTCCACGGCAGAACTGGGTCCCCGACCCAGGCCTCTGAAGCCCTCATGTCCCCAATCTCAAGGGGACTCCCCCAGACTCGTGGCACCCAGAGTGTGTTAGTGAGGTGATCTTCCCTGGCCCGACGCTGTCCTTGGGGGCCACATCTCCAGCACCCCGGCCCGGGTCACAACCCCTGTATCATTACTGCCTGTTGAGACGACTGCTTCTGCCCCTCTCAGGGGCTCTGGGGGAGATGTGACCGGGCTTCCCCAGGCCCTGAAGCCCCTTGCCTGTCTCCCCATCACCACCACTCCCGCCCCACCCCGGGGGTGGCCCAGGCCATCTGGAGGCCAGCAGTGACGGGCCCAGTGCATAGCCTTGTCCGCTTGAGGCCACGGTGGGCCGGAGGCGGGACGCTGGCATCTTTGGTCACTGGCTGTGCCTGGGCTCTGACTTGTGCAGCCCTTTCCTTGTCAAGGAGGTACCAGGCGGCCCTTTGGTGAGACAGAGCCCTGTTCCCAGAGCCATGGCCTCAGACAGGGTCCCCAGGGCAGGGCCCTAGGAACCTAGAACCACACCCCAAGAGGGTGCCCCGAGAAGAATGCCTTGTTCCGGGAGTGCTCCGTCCCTCTCCGGCATCATCAGCCAGGCTCCTCTCTGGGCTCCTGAACAAAGGGACTGTCCTTGCCCCTCCCCACCTCCCAGCCTAGCCTCCGGGCAGCCTCTGCCCCGCCCCCACCCTCTTCCCTCCACCTCGTCTTGGGGCGGCTGTGTCATTAGGTTCTAATCCTCTTGTCTGGGCCCTGTGAAAGTCATCACCCTGTAACTGAAGGATCCGCTGGGTACAATGAATGTTAAGGGCGCAGCTCAGGGAAGGTCCACGTGCACCTGGGTGCGGGGAGCACACCTGTAATCCCAGCCCTCTGCAGGCTGAGGTGGGATCCCAAGTTCAAGTCCAGCCTGGGCAACTTAGCAATTTAGCAAGAGCCTGTATCAGAATAAAAAATAAAAAGGACTGACTGGGGATATAGTTGAGTTCTGGGGGAAAAAATGATATATTGTAAAGACATAAAAAAATTCTAGTGTCTCCACCACCTGACGATGCTGCGGGATGGTTCCAGCCCCCGAGACGGCAAGCACACGAGGGCGCTCCGGCCCACCCCACGCCCGCGGCCCTTCCGCTCCTGGTCAGGATGCTCCTCCTGCAGCGCCTGTACCATCCTCACTCAGCATCCCCCTCTGGCTTGGGGTCCCTCCTAGGAGATGGAAGGTCCCCACACAGCTGCGCCATTGCTGGAGAGTGTGTGGGCCCGGGGGAGAGGGATGCGGGTTTGAGCTGATGCCCTGGGAATGCCGGGATCCACCCTCCGGCTCTTCTCTGGACAGGATCATGCGTGGGGGAGGCCAGGATGCAGGATCAAAGCTGAGCAGGGGGCGGGGAAGGGAGGATGTGGCCTGGCACCCACAGCCCTGTGTCCTTGGTCAGCCCTGGGCCTTGTCACCGATGGCAGCTACCTCCGTGGGGGTCTCCACTGGAAGAGACCCACTCTGGGACACTCAGCCCGTGCTGGCTCCTGACCTTGACCTCCAACCCCCAGGCCCTCCACCTTCCCAGCCCACCTCCCTTTACCTGCTGCCCCAGGTCCCGCGGTCCCTCCTTAACCCTGATCCCCACCCCCACCCCAGCCTCTCCGCCTCCTGCGACGCAGCCCCCCTCGGCTGCCACCCCTCACCCCATACCTGGTCCAGGAAAAGAGGTCCTGCTGGGCGACTTCGTCCTGGTTCAGCTTCAGGCTGGGGCTGAGGCTTGGGTGGGAGCAGCTGCCCCCATGCGGTGCGCACAGTGGGGACATTCACATAGCCCTGGGGGTGGGGGCCCAGAGCTTCCCCAGCTTGCGGGGCACACAAGCGAGAGAAGGGGCCCCAGCCTCCATGGAGCTTTGAGGTGACAGTGGCTGAAGTGGCATCTCCTGCAGCTGCCTCAGCCACCCAGAGCCAGAGCTACCCAGCCGAGCTGCTCTGAGCTCCTGACCCACAGGAACCAGGAGGAAGGAAGCATCTGTTGTCCGCTTTTTACTTTGAAATGATAAATTCACAGGAATTTACAAAGACCCAGAGGCCCTGGTTTTCCCCTAGTGGTGACGTCTTATGTGATCGTAGCATAATATCAAAACCAGGGACTAGCTGGGCGCAGTAGCACACGCCTGTAATCCCAACACTCAGGAGGCTGAGGCGGGTTCACCAAGTTCCAGACCAGCCTCCGCAATTTAGTGAGGTCAAGGTCAGTCTGAACTACATAGTGATACTCTGTCTTTTTTTTTTTTTTTTTTTTTTGCGGCACCGGGGATTGAACTCACAGCCTCACGCCTGCCAGGGCAGGCGCTTAAGCCACTGAGTCAAACTCCCGGCCCTGGTTTTTTGAGGCAGGGTCGCACTATGTAGCTCAGGCCAGCCTTGCGCTCGCGTTGTAGCCCAAGCGGGCCTCGAACTCACAACGCTCCACCTACCTCGGCCTCCCGAGTGCTGGGATTAAAGGTGTGCGCCACCACGCCCGGCTGTGATACTCTGTCTTAAAAAAACAAAAACAGGCCGGGGATTTAGCTCAGTGGCACAACTGCCTGCCTAGCAAGTGCAAAGTTGTGAGTTTGATTCCTGGTACCCCCAAAAAAAGGAAAATACATTGCCCACCTGTCATTTTGCCCAAATTGGTGTAACAAACACCAAAATCAAGATAGAGAACGAATCGGTCACAGCAAAGGCTCCCCCAGAGTGCTTCACTGTCACACACCGGCCACCACTCCCAGCCCTGGCAACCACTGATTGGTTCTCCCTCTATAATTTTGTCATTGTGAGCACGCAGCTGCAGTGGGGTCATGCAGCATGAGGCTTTGTTAGATACACGCCCGGCACTTCTTTTTTTTTTTTTTTTTTTCGCAGCACCGGGGATCAAACTCACAGCCTCACACCTGCCAGACAGGTGCTTAAGCCACTGAGCCAAAGGTTTTTGAGGCAGGGTCACACTATGTAACTCAGGCTAGCCTTGCGCTCGCGCTGTAGCCCAAGCCGGCCTCGAACTCACAACGCTCCTCCTACCTCAGCCTCCCGAGTGCTGGGATTAAAGACGTGTGTGCCACCACGCCCAGCTACGCCTGACACTTCTTTTGTGATGTTTATTGCTTGTTTTTTTTTTTTTTTCTTTTTGGTTCTGGGAATCAAACTCAGGACCTTGTGCTTGCCAGGCAGGTGCTGTGCCGCTGAGCTATATCCCTGGCCCCATGACATTTATTCTTAAGTGTTATTTTTTATGCTATTGTGAGAGGGATAATTCTCATAATTTTATTTTTAGAATTGTCATTGTTTGTTTGTTTGTTTGTTTTGCAGCACCAGAGATCGAACTCACGGCTTCACACCTGTGAGACAGGCGCTTAAGCCACTGAGCCAAACTCCCAGCCCTAGTTTTTTGAGGCAGGGTTGCACTATGTAGCTCAGGCTGGCCTTGCGCTCGAGTTGTAGCCCAAGCCAGCCTCGAACTCACAATGCTCCTCCTACCTCAGCCTCCCGAGTGTTGGGATTAAAGGCGTGAGCCACCATGCCCGGCTAGAATTGTCATTGTTTATGTCCATGTACCAACTCCCCGGAATGACTGTAATCAGTATGGGCTGCAAACATGAACTAAATAACATAAGATTAAATAATAAAAAATTAAGTTTGTATATCAATGTAAAAGCAGAATCTTCCTTACTAGTGTCCAGAAATACAATTTTTTTTGTAATGATTTTATGTCCTGCTACTTTGCTAACCTTCTTTAGTAGCTCAAGCAGCTTTTTAAGGGGATTTTGCAGAGTTTTTGACTCATAGAACTATGTTATCTGAGGGTAATGATAGTTTTACTTTATTTATTTATTTATTTATTTATTGAGACACAGTCTTGCTATGTAGTTTAGGCTGCTTTTGAACTCACTGTGTAGCCATGTTGCCCTTGAAATCCAGGCAATCCTCCTGCCTCAGCTTCCTGAGTGCTGGGATTTTAGGGGAGCACCACCACACCTGGCTTGTTTTGCTTCCAGTTTGATCTGGGTGCCTTTAATCTCTTTGTTTGCTCTTATTTCATTTTGTTCTGCCTTATGACACCAGGGGGACCCTGTGCAGTATTGTGCTAGACACTGGGGGCCAGGCAGGCAGCCCTGCTCTGTCCCATGTTGCAGGAAAAGTGTCTCTGTCACCTACAGCTGTTATCAATGCCTCCCCCAGTGAGGAAATCCCTCCGTTTGTAGTCTGCTGTGCGAGTCTATCACAGTGGGATAGACTATGCGAGTGGGATTGTGTCAGGTGCGCTTCCTGTTTCTATGGAGATGGCCATGTGGTTTTGTCTCTTTCGGTGTGGTGAATAGCGTTAGTTGACTTTGAGTATGAAGCCACCTTTTCATTCCTGGAATAAACCCCCGCCACTCATTGGAACTGTCGCCGCCTGTTGCTGATCGGCTTTGTGATATTCTGTTGAGGAATTTCACATCTACGTGCGTGAGGATGTTGGCTAGCAGTTTAAGGTCTTTTCTGGCTTTGGTATGAAGTAGTGTGACCTCACGGAGTGAGATGGAAAATGTCCCCTTCCCCTGCAATTTTTTTTTTTTTTTTTTTTTCGGCACCGGGGATTGAACTCACAACCTCGCGCCTACCTGATAGGCGTGTAAGCCACTGAACCAAACTCCCAGCCCTGGTTTTTTGAGGCAGGGTCACACTGTGTAGCTCCGGCCAGCCTTGCGCTCGTGTTGTAGCCCAAGCCAGCCTTGAACTCACAACGCTCCTCCTACCTCAGCCTCCCGAGTGCTGGGATTAAAGTTTCCCCCGCAATTTGTGAAAGATTTCATGTGATTCCTTCTTTATATTTGACAAAACTGACCAGTGAGGCTGTCTCAGCTGGTCTTTCACTTATGAGAAGGTTTTAAGTGTTTTACTTGTTATAGGGCTTGTTCAATTGTCAATTTCATCTGATGTCAACTTTTGAAATTTGTGTCTCTGTAAGAATTTTATCTAAGCCGGGCATGGTGGTGCACACCTTTAATCCCAGCACTCGGGAGGCTGAGGTAGGAGAAGCGTTGTGAGTTCGAGGCCCGCTTGGGCTACAATGTGAGCGCAAGGCTGGCCTGAGCTACATAGTGCGACCCTGCCTCAAAAAACCAGGGCCGGGAGTTTGGCTCAGCAGCTTAAGCGCCTGCCCTGGCAGGCATGAGACTGTGAGTTTGATCCCTGGTGCCGCAAAAAAAAAAAAAAAAAAAGAATTTTATCTAAGTTCTTTTTTTAATTCTGTCGCCATAAAGTTGTTGATAATCTGTTTAAGCCTTTCTGGTTTCTGCAGGGTCAGTGAAATCTTCTTTAATGTCTGAACTTGATCATTCTATTAATTATTATTATTTTATTATTGTTTTTGTTATTGTTTGAAACAGGGTCTCTCTATGTAGCACAGGCTGGCTTTGAACTTGTGATCCTCCTGCCTCAGCCTCCTGAGTACTAAGATTATAGATGTGTACCACCACCCCTGGCCGTTTGTATTAATTTGTATATTTTCTTTCCTCAGTCATTTTTCAAAGAAGTACTTTTTAGTTTCATTGATTTTTTTCATATTCTTTTGCTTTTTATCATTGATTTCTGTTCTAGTCTTTATTATTTCCTTTCTTGTGCTTGGTTTGAGTTTAATTTACTCTGATCTCCATTTTGTGATGGAAACTCCTGTTACTGATTTTTTTTCCCCGTTATTGTTTTGAGACTTTGATTTCTCAAAATCAAAGAGCTGGGGACGGAACCCTACGTCTTGTGCATGCTAGGCAAATGTCACCCATTGAGCTCTCCCCAACCCATTGTTTCTTTTCTGATACAGGATTGAAAGCCATTATTCTCACCTAAGCACTACTGGGGTTACAGTGTTCCATACATCCTATTTTCATTTTCATTCACTTCAAGGTATTCTCTTAAGATTTCTCCTTTGACTACTTTGTTGTTATTGTTGTTTTGAGACAAGGTTTCACTGTGTGATCTGGGCTGACTTTGAGCTCACTATGTAACCCAGTCTGGTCTCAAGCTTACAGTGATCCTCCTGCCTCAGCCTCCCAAGTGCTGGAATTACAGGCATGTGCCACCACTTCCGGCTTGTTGTTGGTTTCTAATGGAGTTCTGTGTGGTTCACAGGCCTGCTCTGCTTGGCTTCAGTCTCTGAAGTTCACTGATGCTATTTTACAGCCCTCTACAAGCTCGGTCCTGAGAGGCCCACACATGTGGCAGCATTTTCAGAGGTTGTGCAGCTTGTGTTGGTGACAGTGTGGCTCAGGTCTTCTATATCCTTGGTGATTTTCTATCAGGTTGTCCTATCAGCTCTTGACATCAGGATAGCAAATTCCCCAACGAATGTGGTTTTTTTCCCCTTCCAATTCTGTCGATTTCTGCCTCATTATTTATGCACAGTGTTGTTGACATTGAGTGCATTTATGATTGTCACCTCATTATGAAATGTCCCCATTTGTCTCCAGTAGTATTGTCTGATGATGGATTGCTTGTGGTACTGTGGATTGAACACAAGGCCTTCACAAGGAGCTACAGCCCCAGTCTTTTTTTTATTTTTGAGACAACATCTCACTAAATTGCTAAATTGTCCAGGCTGGGCTTGAACTTATGATCTTCCTGGCTCAGCCTCCCGGAGTGACTGGATCACAGGTGTGTGCCACCATGACTGGTGTGAATAATACTGATGAACTGATTGATTGTTGATTGACTGCAGCACGGGAGATGGAACCCAGGACCTCGTGTATGTTAGACAAGCGCTTACCACTGAGCTCCACACCCAGTCCTGCTAATGTTTTTCATTTTGATGTCGATTATGTCTGGCATCAGTGGCATCTCTCATGCTTGCTGTTGGCTTGTGTATCTTTTTGCACCATTTAGCTTTCAGTCTATTGGGACAGCATAGAGTTGGATCTTGATTTTAAGAAAGTATATTTCTTTAAATACACTCTGAAAAACCTTGGCCTTTTGATTGGAGTTTTTAGACTCCAGCCCACATTTAATGTAAGCGATTAGCGTTCATCAGCTATTTCCCCGACTAGCCCAGGCGTCCTCTGCCTTTGCTCTGATGTTAACCCCCAGCCCCGCAGGAGGAAGGGCCCCTATCCACAAGATTGGTTCCCCTTCAGACACTGGCCCGGACACATCTGCCCTCCCACCAGTGGAGCTGAGAAGCAACAGGAATTTAAACCCACAAGCAAAAGCCAGGTGTGGTGACGCACACCTGAGAGCCCACCTGAGGTACGGGATTGCTGAGAGTTCAAGGCCAGCCTGGGTTACGTAGCGAGACCCTGTCCCAAAATCAGCAGCCATACACCAAGGAGACGGAGTTCACAAATATAAATCAAATTGAGACTGGGTATGTGATACAAGCCTATAATCCCAGCACTCAGGAGGCTGAGGCAGGAGGAGTGCCAGGAGTTTGTGGTCAGCCTGAGCTACACAGAGTTCAAAGCCAGCCTGAACTGCACAGTGAGACCCTATCTCAAAAAAAAAAAAAAAAATCAAGTTGAGGCAAGATATGAACTAAACCAAGAGACAAATCACAACAACGACCCTCAAAAGCAGAAAATCAGCAAGGTGCGATGGCACAGGCCTGCAATCCAGCACTCTAGGAGGCGAGGCAGGAGGATTGCAAGTTCAAGCCCTCCCTGGGCCAGGAGGTGGGGCTGCCTCCAAAGGCTCAGAATGAGCAGTTAAATGTGAATTTTAGACAGAGAACAAACAATTCTAGCATAAGCCTGTCTCAGTTAGTCCATTGGCTAGCCTCATACTCCAAACAAGTCAATATTTATCTAAAAATCAAAATTGCTTTGTACCCATTGACAGTTCAAGGCCAGCCTGGGCTACAGAGTGAGTTCAAGCCTAAACTACTCAGTGAGATCCGGTTTTAAAAAAAAAAAATTACTTTGCTTCTCTTGTTTCTCTGTTTGTTTTGTTTTGTTTTGTTTTGTTGACAGGGTCTCTCTACATAGCCCAGGTTGGCCTCAAACTCATGGCAATTCTCCTGCCTCAGTCTTCCAAGTGCTGGGGTCACAGGCCTGTGCCAACGCTTCTGGCTTCCTTCTCCAAAGTACCACTGAGGGATGAGTGTCCCTGGGCCTGTCCCTTCTGTTCCATTCCTGCCCGATGGCTCGGCTTCCTGCTCCCCTGGGAGGAGGGCTGCAGCAGGAGAGACAGCCGCCAGCCCCACCACACTGCCCTCACCTGCGCTGCGCAGGGTCCTGCCCGTCATTGCCCCACCATGAACCTGTCACTGGAGCTACTAGTCACAGGGGCCACTTCCTGTGGGGCTTTCGTGACCCTGACACACTGGTCTAGGGTACTGCATTTAACACCAGCTGGGGACACAGGTTAGGGCTGAACTGCAGGAGGCGGGAGCGGCTGTTCCTCCCACAGGGCCATCTCCTCTCTGAGCCCTCAGCCTGGCCGGCTTGGCAGGGGGATCCTGAGGAGGAACCGCCACCCTCATGGTGCCAGGGGTGGCTGTGGGTTCTGAGAAACAAGCGATGAATCTGTCCTTGCCTCCTGTCACCGAAGAGCTACATCCCAGGAGATGCCACCGGCTCGGGCTGACTCAGGCCACAGATTTCCCCAGGGACCCTCCTGTCTCTGCCATGGGAGGATGGACCCCAGGATCCCGTGCTGCACAGGAGGGGCGCAGGTCTCCAGAGAGAAGGTGGGGAGTCTGGGGGGAGGGCCCAGTGTGACATGAACATGGCCTTTCCCACCGGGCAGAAAGGAGCAAAGGATGGCATCGAGGAGGAAGTGACCAGGTGCCGGGACACTGTGCAGGGTCTTGGTGAGGGACAGGTGTCAGGGGAGGACCAGTGGACACAAAGGCCAGGAGGCTGGAAAGCATGCCAGTCACACAGAGGGCAAGGAGGGTAGGTTCACCTCCGGCATCAGGCACGTTGGGACCCAAGTCACTGTGTCACTCACTGTCCCCCGGATACCGACTCCTTCCAAAGCTGGGGCTTCCACGCACTGCCTGGTTCCCCAGCACACACTTTCCCTCCAGGCCTCAGTCTGCCCGAAGCCAGGGCCGCTGGAACCTGGAGCGTGGGAAAGCTTATCCCGGGCCAAGGACCCGCCGGAGTGACCGTGCCAGCCCCGGGCTCCTGGGCGCCTGCCACACACTGGCAGCCAAACAATGCCTACCTCTGAGAGGAACCACAGGCGACGGTCTCCATGGTGAGGGCCCTCCATGCAGCAGCGCCAACCGCCTGTCCTGGGTCAGCTGGGCTGCGGCTTTGTCCTATGGCAGGTCCTGGCCTGAGCTACAGCCCCGAATGGCCGGCTGCTGGAAAGGGACAGTTCTTGGCTGGACAGGGCTGGGGCTGAGGTCCTGCAAACAGCCAGGGTCAGGTGCAGCTGGCTCAGGACCCACCCCACTCCCACCTCCTCGCTGTCCCCTCCACAAGATGACAATGACAGGCATGGGGAGCTCCCGGAAGGAGGCGACCCCACCTCCAGGTTCTGAGATGTTCCAGGCAGTTGGCCAGCGCACAGCAGGTCCCTTCAGCCCCCATCCCAGCTCCTATGGCCTGGACGCAGCTCCATCCGGCCCCTGGTCGTACCCACTGTCCGCTGCCTGCTGTGCACCCCCCTCCCCGATTGGTAGGGACAGAGCATGGGCCTGGGGCCTCTGCCAGAGCCCAAAGTGGTCAACTGCTCCCCAGCCATGGGGGTCAGGTCCCCCCAAAAAAGTACTCTTTGCAAAATCCATGTTTCCAAACCAGGACCTTGTTTAAAGAAAGAACAGGAAGCCATGTGTGGTGATGCACACCTGTAATCCCAGCACTCAGAAGCCTGAGACAGGAGGATCATTGCTGTGAGTTCAAGGCCAGCCTGTGCTATATAGCGAGACCCTGTCTCAAAGAACAAAACAGTAAAGTTAAAAGAGAAAAGAGCTGGAATGTAACTCAGTGCTAAGGTTCTGGGTTCAATCTCCAGTACCACCAAAAAAAAAAAAAAGTAAGAAGAAAGGAATGAAAACAGCCCTGAATATATAATTTTCCCAACCAAAGCCACTATAATATCTAGAAGATGGAGTCAGACTGCCTGGGTTCAAACCACAACCCTGCAGGGCCAGGCCGTGGGTCCTCCCTCTCCAACCACAGAGACCTGGACTCGGGGCGCTGCAGCGGCCCTGCCTGCCCTCCCTTTCCAGCCCAGGACCTGACCAGAGTGTCTCCAGGGGACACCCTTCCCGGAGCTGCCACCCCCAGGGCCAGGGGGCCACCCGCCCCGTGGGAGTGGACAGCAGCCCAGAGGCCCTGCCCGCCCGCCGGGGTCCTCATTCCTGGCGAGGAGAAGGTGACTGGCAGGGCTGCAGCGCCTCCCCTCGGGCCCCCAGCCCTGCCTAGAGATGCTGTGGTTGGGGTGAAGAGAGGAGCCCTGCAGCTTGAAGCCAAGCAGGGCAACACCCCGCGAGGGAGACCCCCAACTTCCAGCCTGGAAAGACCACTGTCCCCCTCTGAGTGTCCCCAGGACGAGAATGACCCCCAGCCACCCTGCCCATCCCCCGGGACCTGGCTCGGCCCCCTATTTTCGGGTACCAGGGACATAGTCCTCTCCAAACGCCTGGTTCCAGCAGGTCCCCCCTGTGTCCTGGCCCCTGGCCCATCTTGCTCCTCTCTGGAGGCCCGGAGGCCACCGTGGCCACCGGGGAGGGGGTGATGGAGCTCAGGGTCCCTGTGAGGCTTGTGTTGGGCAGAGGCACGGCTTGGTGCTGAAAAGACAGCTCCGCGGCGTGCCTCGGAGGGAGGACCGGAAATGACCGAGTGGGTGCGGGGCGCTGGGCCGGCGGGAGGCGGAGCTGCGGTCAGCGCGGCCTCCCAGGGTGGGAGGGGCCTGTTAGTCGCTGTCCCTGGCTGTCACACCACCTTCCCGGGCGCCGATTGCCTCTCCATCGCGGCGGCCCAGGCCTCTCGAGCAGACAGTTGCCTCCCCATTTTGCCAAAAAGGACCCTGAGGACTTTTCCCACCTCCCCCAGGTAGGAGTCCTGCCCTGGGCTCCCCTGCAGGGGACCCCCTCAGCCAGTCCAAGGAGACCCGTGCCTGGGCGGTGGGCCAACCAGCGCCTCTGGCCCTGTTCATTTTTAAGTGTTTCATTTTGAAATAATTTCTTGTTTCTACAAAGATTGCAAAAACCTCAGAGTGGTCTCAGGTTTGGGGCCCAGCCTCCCCCAGACAGCACACTGTCTCCCAGCACCTGCGTCAAAACGAAAACATGTCATCATGGGGTACAGTCAGTTAAGTTGCAGACTGTTCAAATCTCCCCAGGTTTTCCACCGACATCCTTGAATTCTGGCTGTGAGAAGCCCAGCCAGGATCCCAAAGGCTCTGATTCATCATTCCACTTAGTACAGACTGCTTCCATCCTGGTCAAAAATATACACACTATAGGAAGCCGGGTGTGGTGGTGCACGCCTTTAATCCCAGCACTCGGGAGGCTGAGGAGCGTTGTGAGTTCAAGGCCGACTTGGGCTACAACGTGAGCGCAAGGCCAGCCTGAGCTACACAGTGCGACCCTGCCTCAAAAAACCAGGGCCGGGAGTTTGGCTCAGTGACTTCAGCGCCTGTCTGACAAGGTGCGAGGTTGTGAGTTCAATCCCTGGTGCCGCAAAAAAAAAAAAAAAAAAAAAAAGAGAAAGTGTCCATCTGAACCAAATTTCAGGGGACAGCTCATGGCATTCACACTGGGCTGCCACGGTCCGTGTGGAGAGCTCTGTTCCTCACGTGAAGTAAGATTCTGTCTTTGTGAGCCACTAGCCTCCATCCTACCATCTCTATCAGTCTAACTGCTCTCGGGTTGTGTAATATTCCTTTGTGTGAATGGCCTGTGTTTTGTCCATCCATTCTCCTGCTTGGATAGTTGAGTTGTTTCCACCTGTGGCTATTATGAATACTGCTGCTATGAACTCCGGTGTAGAAATAGCTCTTTTGAGCTGGTCATGGTGGAGCACACCATGGGAGGCTGAGGGAGGAGGAGCACAAATTCTAACCCAGCCTGGACAATTTAGTGACTTAGCGAGACCCTGTCTCGCAGAGATGTAGCTCAGTGCAAAGGCCCTAGGTTCAATCCTCAGTACTCATAAAAATCAAAAATGAAAACACCAAATATGTCTACTGGGCCTCTGCTCTTGATTCTTTGGGGGTGCATACCCAGAAGTGGGAGACTGGGTTGCACGGGGAGTCTGTTTCATTTTTTAAGGCACGGGCAGACTTTCCCACAGGGCTGCCTCATTTTATATCTTACCAGCAGCGCATGAGGGGTTCCAGTCTCCCCACACCCTTGCCCATACTTGTGACTTTCTGGCTTTGTGTTTTGTTTGTGGAGTGGCCGCCCCATGGGCATGACCGTGGGTTAGCATTGCCCTGGTGACTCGTGACGCTGAGCCTTTTCCTGTGCGCTTGTCCTAGGCCACTGTGTGTCTTCCTGGAGCAGTGCTTACTCAAGTTTTGGTGTGGTTCAGTTGGGCAAGGCCAGCAGATTAGGAAAGCACCGCCACTGAGAGATAGCTTGTCACCCACAGTCCCCAAGAGCAGTGGGCTGTCACCAGGGCCACACAGAAAAGCACTAGATAGGTTGGGGACAGAGGGAGAGAGGGCACACAATGTGACCTGTTTTGCTTTTGGTTTGCAGTCATGGGGATTGAACCTAGGGCCTTTGCACTGAGCTACATCCTCAGCTTTTTTTTTTTTTTTTTTTTTTTTGGTCTTTTTGAGCCAGAGTCTCTCTGTGTAGTTGAGGCTGGCCTTGAGCTCACTTTGTAGCCCATGCTGGTCTTGAACTTACAACGATCCTCCTGCCTCAGCCTCCCGAGTGCTGGGATTAAAGGTGTGTATCACCACAACACACACACGCGCACACACACACACACACACACACACAATCTGGCTCACAGCCTTTATTCCTAGAGGTTTTCCTGGGCAAAGCAGGTAAACAGCCCAGTGAATGGGGATCAGATGACTGAATCTTCATGGCAGATTCTGGCCTCTGCTTATCTGATACCTGGCTCTGGGGTGGTTTGGGGCAGGAATGTTCCTGGCTGGGACTGTAGTGGGGAGACATTGGGGTGTCTACACAACAAAAATGGGCTCACTTTGCCAGGTGTGGTGGCACGGCCTATAATCTCAGCACTCTGGGAGGCTGAGGCAGGAGGATAGCAAGTTTGAGCCCAGCCAGGACAATTTATTTTTTTATTTTTGGTTTTTTTGAAGCAGGGTCTTGCTAGGTAGTTCAGGCAGGCCCTGACCTTGTGGCACTCCTCTTGTCTCTGCCTCCTGATTGCTGGGATTACATGCGTGCACCACCAGGCCAGCTCAACCTGAGCAATTTAGTGATTGCTGTGCATATAGCTCAGCAGTGCAGCACCTGCCTGTCAAGTGAGAGGTCCTGAGTTCGATTCCCAACACCCCCCCACCCCCCAGCCCTGCCCAAAGACCCTGTCTTATAATTTAAATAAATAAGACTGGGAATGTAGCTCAGTGTAAAGGCCCTGAGTTCAATCCCCAGAACTTGGGGGTCCATTTGCCATCTCTAGTGATTAGCAACCCTGGGAGTAGCTGTCCCTGCCCAGTCCACAAGCTGGCAGAACATGGTGAAGTGTCAAAAGTTTTAAACCACTAAGAGTCAAAGCCCTCTGCCCATTTTAAATCTGTTGAGCTCTGGTGTGGTCAAGCTAAGGCGCTGCTTCCATCTTGGGTTTATCAGTGTTATCTCAGATCCCTGATTTGCAGATATTTTCTCCTAGGTAATGGTTTGTCTCTCCCTCTCTACTGCCCTTTGGGCCTCAGAAGTTTTTCGTGTGGCTGAAAACCAACTTACCTCCTTATAATTTTTTGTTGTCTGTGCTTTGGGTGTGTGAAATCATCACCAAGTCAATGCTTTGACGCTTTTACCGGTTTCTCCTAAGAGTTGCTTAGTTTTCGTTCTGACATGAGGACACTGGTGCGTTTAGGGTTGATTTTTGCACAAGGCTAGAGGCAGGGGTCAAGCTTCATCCCCTGGCGTGTGGGTGTCCAGTTGTCCATCCGTGCTGAACTTTCACCCCTTTCTCTGGCTCTGTCACCTGCTGTCCCTTGACTTAACAGTTCAGTCCTCGCAGATGTGGTTGTGGAATCGCTGAGCCACGGCCCTGTGGGAAACGAATTCACCCCAGCGTCTGGTGTTTGTATACAGTTGTTTTTGTCCTAGGTCTTCCAGTCCCTGGACAAAATAGTGTTGTCCCTGATCGTTAGACCAGCCCCTTTCTCCCCTCTCCTTTCACTGAATGATGTCATACATTTGTAATTCAATTAGAATCATTGTCACAGCCCGCATTCCATCCGGGGCTCCCCTGACATCCTGGCTACTTTTTTTGAGATTTGCGTACAGTGAAGGTTGCTCTTTGTGGAGTGCAGTTCAATGGCTTTGGCAAATGCCTGAGGTGCTGGGAATTGTGCATCCGCCGCCACCGCCACCGGAATCCTGCATCTGCCTCGGCCACCCAGCGCTCCTTGGGCTGGGCCTCCCTCCCTAACTCCCTCAAAACCACTGTTTCAGTGATTTCCTTTATCAAAAAAAAAAAAAAAAAGTCAGTTTGAGATATAATTCACATAGCACAAAACCCCACCATGTAAAGTACAAATCGCAGGCTGGAGTGTGGCTCTGTGGTAGAGCGCCTGATCGCCTTGCACGGGCAAGGCCGTAGGTCCCATCCTCGGCACTGCAAAAAATAAACAAACAAACAAATAAAACACCAGTGAATAGTTTTTGGTGTTTTTTTTCTTTTTTTCTTTTTTTTTGTTTGTTTGTTTTGTGGCACCGGGAATTGAACTCACAACCTCGCGCCTGTCAGACAGGCGCTTAAGTCACTGAGCCAAACTCCCGGCCCAGTTTTTGGTATATTTTGGTATAATTTTTAAATTGCAATCAAATCCACATACAACTTGCCATAGTAACTGGTTTTTTTAGTAGTGCTAGCACAGGAGCTGGGACTTTGCCCATGCCAGGCAAGCATTCTACCCTGAGCTACATCCCCAGTTGTTTTTAGTTTTTATTTTGAAACAGGGTCTCACTAAGTTGCCCAGGCTGGATTTGAACTTGCGATCCTCCTGCCTCAGCCTCCCAGAGTGCTGGGATAACACACTTGGGCCACCAAGCCTGGCCACTGCAACCATGTTTCAGGGTGCAACGCAGTGGCATCTGTCATGGTCACAATGCTGTACCACCATTGCTGCTGCTTTCAAAGCTTTGCCATCCTCTCAGACGGAAACTGGTGGTTTCTTCCAGGGTTATGTGACATAGTTTCAAAGCATTCTGGGTACACATGGAAACTGCTATTAGTGTAAGAGATACAAGGAAGATTCTGTTTACAGGAAATTCTAAAATAAGCAACCCTAGAGGACAGTGTAAAAAAAAAAAAAAGTGGCAGCGGCTCTAGGATGCAGGGGTTGCGTGGGAAGTTGTCTTGGCTCCAGCTGCCTCAGCAAAGCACTGGGTGACTCAAATAAGGGACATTTATTTTCTTGCTGCTCTAGAAGCTGTGACATCCAAGATTAAGGTGTTGCTGGTGAGGGTTCTTTTGGCTTGTGGAGGGCCAACTTTTCACTGTGTCCTCTTACTTTTTGTTTTGTTTTGTTTCGTTTCTTTTCTTTTTAAAGACAAGTCTCGCTATTTAGCTCAGGCTGGATTTGCCCTCACTATGCAGCACAGGCTGGGCTTGAACTCACAGCAATCCTCTTGCCTCAGCCTCCCAAGTGCTGGGATTACAGGCATGTGCCATTATGCCCAGGCTGGGCTACATCCTCTTCTTATAAGGCCATCGTCCTATGGGGTTAGGGTCCCACCCTTATGACCTCATTTCCCCCAAATTATTGCCTACAGACCCTATCGAGATACAGCCTTACTGTGGGCTTCAGGTTACGAACTTGGAGGACACAATGCAACCCAAAGCAGGACCCAGTGGAACTTCTCGAGGTCTTGATGGCCATGTTCTGTGCCTGAATAGAGGTCAGTGACCCTGAGGTGGCTGAAAACGCCACACTTCATCAAAGGTTGCATTTAAGGTGTATACAAAATGCTGAGAGTTTGGCCCAGTGGCTTAAGCGCCTCCTGGCAGGCGCGAGGTTGTGAGTTCGATCCCCGGTGCCACAAAATAAATAAATAAATAAATAAATAAATAAGGTGCATACAAGCTGAGCCTGGTGAAGCAGACCTGTAAACCCAGTACTCAAGGAGGCTGAGGCAAGAGGGTTGCAAATTCAAGCCCCACCTGGACAACTGAGCAACATTGTGACACTCTGTCTCAAAAGTAAAAATAAAAAATGGGCTGAGGATGTAGCTCAGTGTAAAGGCCCTGGGTTCAACCCCCAGTACTGGGGGGAAAATGTGTTTATTTTATTAAATTTTTGAAACAGGAAGAGCCATAGGCAAAGACTGAACTGTAGTTCATAATGCTCTCATGAAACTTTTGGGCCGCACTGTGCTACTGTGAAATGCACCTGACCCAAGTGGGTGGAACGGGGACAGAGCAAGAGGAACATAGCATCCACGCTGATCCCAGGTAGTGGGTATATGGACATTGGCTGAAAATTAAACTTTTTAGTATGCTTGAAAGTTTTCATGGTAAAATGTTAGGGGAAAATGTATGCTGGTTGTGATGCTGCATATCTGTATTCCTAGCACTCTGGCAGACTGAAGCAGGAGGATCACAGATTCAAGTCAATTTAGCAACTAAGGAGACACTGTCTCAAAATAGAAAAACAAAAAGGGCTGGGGATATTGCTCAGTGCAAAGGCCCTGGGGTCAAGCCTCAGTACCAGAAAAAAAGGTTGGGGAAAAATTTTAAATGCAGATTTAAAAAAGACACTGCAGCCTACCACAGCCCCAGGTGTCAGTCCTGTGGTCATAAGCAGCCCCTGCAACAAGTCCTTGGGTCCTAGTCTGCAGAGTCAGGCAACGACCTCTCTAGACCTGCCCGCTTGCTGGTGTCTCTGGGACCTGTGCTGCTTCCCAGTATCCGCAGAGGAGTCCAGTTCACCAGATGCCCTTTTCATGGACACCGAGGTTGTCTGCCTCTCCACTGCCATCGGACACCCCTTGCGGCGGGGCGGGGGGACCCACTCTGCAGGAGAGACCTCACATGGGACCTCTGGCCGCAGACCCCTGCAGGCCCCAGCACAGGCAGCAGCCGCTCCTCTATGTAGCAGTGTCCTGGGCCCCACAGTGGTGGTGGCACTTGCCAGCCCTGCCTACCTCCTGCTCCAAGCAGAGCGACGCACACAGACTACAAGGCTGCACGGTGGCCCTCGCCCGAAGCACATACCCCCGGGGCCCCACCCTAAGGGGTCCTGCAGAGAGCTGGTGGAGCCGCAGGAAGCTCCTGCTGCTCCCACGTGAGTGGTGGCCACAGTAGGGCCAGGGAAGCTGTCACTGAGCTGAAGCAGGATCTCGGGCCACAGGTAGTGCAGGCAGCTGTTGGCCAGGCCCGGCAGGCTGGGCACATTGCAGGCCGACCTCTGTCTGCTTAGTGGGGAGGGACATCAGGAGCACATGTGGATTGCACCTGCCTGCATGGTCCATCCCCCTCCTCATGGAGGCCCATTTTGCAGAAGAGGACACTGAGGGTCAGGGAGTCCACGTGCGTTTATTCTTCCTGCCATCCCCTAGGCCTTGGCTTCTGCGGTAGGTGAGACAGGTGGGGTCAGGCAGTGCTGCAGTTGCTCTGCCTCAGCCTCTGGCCTCGGGGAACAAACACTGCACCCAGGGAGTGCAGGCCTTACACTGTCCGGCTGGGCTGGACTCCAGCCTCTGAAGCCTGGAGCTGGGGGAGGCAAACCCAATCTGGAGCGCCCTCTGCTGCTCAGTCTGTTATGCACCAGTCTGGGAAAGAGCTGGAACATGGGGAGTGGGTACAGAAGGGTGTCTCCACTCTAAGGCGACCAATAACTTCTGTCCTGGTGGAAAGAGGTGAACGAAACAAAGGCCAAAACAGGACAAAAGCTGAGTGTTTTTGTTTCATTTTGCTTTTGAGATAGGATCTTGCTAGTTAATTCAGGCTGGCCTTGAAGTCAAAGTGATCCTCCTGCCTCAGCCTCCTGACTGCTTGGATTGCAGGTATGCATGACTTGGCTATGTTTTTTTTGGCATCAGGAATTGAACTCAGGACCTTACACTTGCCAGGCAGGCATTGTACTGCTGAGCTATATGCCTGGCTGTGTTTTTTAAATAAAGCATTTATTTTATTGATATTTCAGGTAAGTGAATGCAACTCCATCATACTATAACTGAGCCCTTAATCTTGTATCTTCTTCTATCCGCATCAACTACTTCCTTTCTGCACTGCTGCTGAGTCACCAGCTCTTTTGGCAGGGGAGAAGGGCCTTTTAGGCAGAGTGCAAGTTCCTCAGCGTATCCTCTCTGTGAACTTCTTCATCACAGACAGTGCTTATCTTCTTAAGATTTGTGGAATTGGATATGCTTTGCTTTTGGACCTAAAGCATTTTGGACTGACTGTGTGAAATATGTTCCTGGGCTTCTGCCCTCTTCATTTGTCCTTGGCCATTGTTTTCGATGCCAAGTGCAGCTGCTCAAGCTCCAGGTGATGCCACCTGCAGGCACATGGTGCAAGAGATTCCTGATTCTGAGGCTGGGTCTTGCTGTGTAGCCCAGGCTGGCCTTGAGCTCACAGTGTCATCCTGCTTCAGCTTCCTGAATGCTAAGTTTACAGGCATGTGACACTCACCCAGGGAAACTAGATTTTAAAAAAAATTTTTTTTATACCAGGGATTGAACTCACGACCTCATGCTTGCCAGGTGGTCACTTGCACTGCTGAGCTAAATTCCCTGCTAGATTTTTTTTCAGAGCAGAATATCTATATTGAGAGAAAGAAAGCTTCTGTCTGAGACAAAGAAGGAGTCCCAAGTGGGTTACCAAGGACCCTGTCTTTTCTAGAGATTTTTATAGAGCAAAACCTCAAGGTGAGGCAGGTCCAAGGTGCGGAAAAATGGGAACTCGCAAGGTGGGCATGAGGTGGGACAGAACTATGGTCAACCAGTAAGATTATGAGTATAATTGCTCAGGTAGCAATGGGCAAAGATATAACAAATAAACTATGTACGAGACAAAGAAGCAGTTATAAGCAATGGACAGAGACATAACAAAATTTGAAGCATAAAATTTTGCTACCTGAACAAGTCCCAGTCCAGAGTCTGTGAAACAAAAGCAAAGTCTTATCTCCGTCCAGTGATCTCGGTGGAAGACCTTCAAATGATATAGGGGACAGAAACTCCCAACCTACTAGATGTCTAGTACAAGTCTGTGTTCTCTAAAATTGAAGAATGAATTTTAGGGACCATGGAGGTTAAGAGCAGAAAATACGATCCTCGGAACCAAAAAAAAGAGCAGAATATATTTATTGAGAGAAAGAAAGGTTTTTGTCTGAGAAAGACAGAAGGGGTCCCCAGTGGGTTGCCCTAACCTCTAGATTTTTAACATTAGGAAGTCGGTCCATTGTGGGCAGCCTCTCCCTGCCTGCCCCAGCCCTGCCTGCCCCAGGAACATCCCACTGGCCACCAGACTGACCAGGGGTCCTGTATGGGGGCAGGGGTGTGTCCTGGGCTCCGTGTACACCTCCAGCCTCCCTCCCCTTGGGATCATCACCCAACTTGGGCATCTGCTTTTCAACAGTAAATGGGAACTATGTGAACTCGATTTGAGATGGCAAAGTGAGCGAATCGCTAAGGAGCACTGAGCTATGGGCTGCAGCTGCAGGGCCTGCAAAACTGAGTGGGTTGCAAGCACCACTCCCATCTCTGTGCTGAGCAGTTAGGACAGCAGCTCTACCTAGGACCTGGGCCTTATTGCTGCCCTTCAACCTCAGTTGTACAACAATCAAATGGAGGCAAGCTGGGCATGGTGGCACACACTTGTCATCCCAGCATTCTAGGAAGCTGAGGCAAGAGGATCACAAGATAAAACCCAGCCTGAGCAGCTTATTGATTTATCCAGATCCTGTCTCCAAATAAAAAATGAAAAAAAGATCAGGGGATGTAGCTAGTGCAAGGGCCCTGGGTTCAATCTCCATTACTGAAAAAAAAGAGGGAGATAAAATAATAGGGTGATAGTGCCACTCTCCAGAGTGTCAGGAGGACTTTGAGGCCAAAAACTTGACTGGGCCCAGGTGTCTGGGGGAGCCCATTTTGGGGAGCCCCACTGGCCCTTCCTGAGCAGTATGGTGTGGTGTGTCCCCCACCTTGTGTCCTTTCCTTGGACCAAACAAAGTTGTCCCAGCCCCCACAAAACATGCAGGAAAGTTCATCAACCCACCATTTCTCTCAGATGGGGAAACTGAGGCCCAGGAGAAGCAAGGACACTCAAGACCCCTTGCCTGTCCAAGGCTGACGGGGCTACTTTGATTTGCAGGGGGAAGGTGTAGACCGGAGAGGCCGTCCGGGGAGAGGCTCCCGGGGGAAGACCAGGCTCGCCGTGTTGGGGGTCAGAACTGGCAGCCCCAGCAAATGACCCCAAAGAGCAGATTCTCAGGGTGACTGGGCTGCTGAGGGTTAATTATGGAGGGGATGCCTGGGGGAAGGGAAGACAAGAAGGGGTACAGTCCCAGACCCTTCTCTCCCCAAGGCCTCTACTCACCCACTCCCTTTGTGGGGAGCAGTATCCCCCACCCCCAGTCAGCCCTACCCACCTCTGGGGTCATTCAACTGCTGCCTCCTCCAGAAAACCTTCCCCAGCTCCTCCAGGAAGCCTCCCCCACATGGCCAGCTCTGCTTGGGGTGCACTATCACCCCTCCCCATGTTTTTCCTCCAGAACTTTGATCACAGCAGCAGCGAAGCCATGCAGTTCCGTTCGGGATTTTGCCATTCAGTGCCTACTCATTCCCTCAGATGCAGGAAGCTCCTGAGGGCATGGACTGTTTGTCTGTCCATCTGTCTGTCTGACTCACTCACAACACAGCTTGCCACCTAGTAGGTGCTCAACAAATATTCCCTGGGTCCACGAGTGGGTAGCTGGTGGCCGTCTCCATCAGCGATGTAGGCTCACTTACGTCTCAGGGATGTGCGCCCTGTGTCTGTCCAGTGTGGCCCCCAGCACAGTGCCCCACGTGAAGTCGGGCTCCACTGCAGGGGACAGCCCTCAGGATCAAGATGAGCTGGGCTCCCTGGAGCCTTCTTAGCACTGACTTTCCCGGGTCTGGGGCGCCCATCTGGCCTGAATTAGGGGCGGAAGAGCCCCTGCCTCACCTGAGAACACACTGTGTGCCAGGAGCTGTGCGCGGGAGTGGGGAGGGGAGTGGAAGATCCCACGTGTGCAGAATGGCTCCTGCCCCTGACTCTGAGGGTTTCAGGCAGCTTCTGCACACAGCAGGGCCTCTGTTAATGGCCTGGATGGAGAACGCCCTTTGTTCCAAGCTGGGAATGGTGGCACGTGCCTGTAACCCCAGAACTCTGGAGGCTGAGGCAAGAGAATCATCATGAGTTTGACCAGCCTGAATGACACAGTGAAACCCTGTCTCCAAAGTCCAAAAAGAAAAAGAAGAAAAGACAATTCCCTTCGTCCCAAGCAGGGGAGAGAACCTGGAAGGTTCTGTGATGGAGGACGTGCTCAGGATGGGGAGATTTGATGGCTGATGTGGAAAGGGCTGAGTGAGGGTCCCCACAGGCGAGCCTGGGACCGGCTCACCCGGCCTTCCATGGGGCCTGGCAGGAGGGAGCAGAGGCCCAGGCTCCAGGCCCAGCCTGCTCTTCTTCAAGCTCTTGCTGCCTTGGTGGGTCTCAATCTACCCACAACACTGCAGAGCCACAGGGCCTTCCCTGCAGCCCCACTCCCTGGGCGCCTGGTTCACTGTCCTCCTTGATCCAAGGGGCTACTGCGCATGTGTCATGGCCATCCAGGGCCCAGCAGGGCAGAGCTGGCTCCTGTGCTCTGCACTGGGATTGGGACTGCCAGCTCCACGTCCCTCACAGATTCAGGGCTGAGGATTTCCAGGACAGCAGGGCGCCCAGCACTCGGGACTCCCTGACTGAGGACCGGTTGAGTGTGCCCTTGTGCCAGTTTGCCACACTCCCGCTGGGGGGGGGGCATCTCCCTCCTGACTCAGCTTCCTCAGCTCCCAAAAGGGTGCAGTGACTCCTGCCTCTGGGAGTCCCTCGGAGGGTGTGGGCTTCCTGAAAAACAAGATGGTCTGGTATTTCCAAAGGAGAGTCCAGCATGGTACACAGGGCTGGGAGACTCCTGGGTTCTAACCCTGGTTTTGTTGCTCCCTACCTGTGGGGCCTTGGACAGGTCACTTGACTTCTCTGTGCCCTCATGTTCTCTGAAACAGGGGTTTCAGGATAATTCTCATGTGTGTGCAGTGAATGTGCTGGGTGTGGGATAAACACCTGTAATCCTAGCACTCTGGGAGGCTGAGGCAGAAGGATGGCAAGTTTGAGCCCAGCCTAGGCAACTTACAGACTTAGCAAGACCCTGTCTCTGAATAAAAAATAAAAAGGGCTGGAGATATAGCTCAGAGTGAAGGCCCTGGGTTTAATCCCTAAAACAAAACAAAACAAAGAAAGAACTGGGCAAGAAAGAAAGAACCTGGTGGCTCTGTGCGCTTGCCCTGAGCTGGGCACTGCCAGGGCTGAGAAGTTCCTGACTCTCAGCAGAGATGGGAGGAGACGCTCTGTTTGTTCAGCGCCTCCTGTCAACAACTCTAGGCAAAGCACACATCTGGGTGGAGGGGGTGCAGGGGGTGCGGTGGCTCCGGGGCAGTGGATCTGTTTGCTCTGGGCTCCAAGCCATGGCACCCAGCAGCCAGCACCCAGCCCCACAGCTGGCGAGGGGAGAGCACTGTTCTCCGCGCGGCCTCACCCGGCCTGCAGTGCTGCCCCCCATCCATGGGTCTCTCTGCTCCCCAGTATCGTTCAGCCCTGGAGCTGGGTGCCTCTGGGCTCCCACCAGATGTGAGAGGTTCTGAAGCTAAAGTCACTCGGGGTGAGAACCCAGGTCCTTGTCCCACCATGGGGTGAAGGTCAGAGGGGGTGCCCTGTCTGTCAGAGAGCTGTGGAGCCTGAGCTGGGCATGAGCAGGCTGGGCTCAGGGGACCTCGGGCTTCCTGTAACACAACACCATGGCCGAGACAGGGAGGCTGGCGCTCAGACCTCTAAGCCAACTAAAGTAGGGTCTCTGACCTCCTGGCCTCAGGTAGCCGCAACTGATCCCTTTTCCAGCAAGTGTGGGACTCATTCCCGCCCACAACCCTCCTTCGATTCCCACCAGCTGGTCCTCAGACCCAAGTCCCTCAGACTTAGTGCCCCTGCTGACCCCAAGACCAGGGCACAGATACTGAGTGGCCCCCATGTCCAGGGCACTGCACAGGGCAGAGGTCAGCATTGCTGAGCCCAGCACACAGCTGGGAAGACTAAGGCCCAAGGTCACTAGCTCCAGGTGGCCAGCCTGCCCCAGCCCCTGACTCTGCAGTCTGCCCAGCTCTGGGCCTGGGGCCCTGCCAGCACTGGATCTGGTATCCAGGCCCCACGTGCTCGGTGTCCGGGCTCTGTGTTTTTTCCTCGACCACTCTGTCCCCATGCCCCATGTTGTGGCCAGGGGTTTTACCCCGTGATCCTCTGGGGCAGGCAGCAGTCAGGCCCTGGGTGACCAGACAGGATGGCGACCTGGACATGGCAGCTCCATGGGGCTTATCTTATACAGCCTCTCTGCTGGGGCTGCCCCTCTAGGCCCCAGGGTCAGCTTTGTTGGCGTAAAGAATGAGTGGGGGACACATGGGGACAGGAGGAAGGCAGAAGCACAAAGATGAGGAATCGGGGGGACACCCTAGTGATCCAGTTTGGAGGCCGTGAGCGGGGATGCGGCAGCCCTCCCATCACCCACAGCCACGCATCACACTCAGACACCTTGCACGCTTGTACACGCTCACTGCACGTTCTCTGCACACAGGAGCTCTGAGGGCCCTCTTTGGACAGCTCTCGGGAGCAGCCTGGGGCTGTGTCTCTGGCTCAGTCTCCCTGTCCCTAAGGCCACCCTTCCTCCCTCCCTCCCTGGCTTAGCCAGAGAGGGGCCAGGGCTCAGGGCCAGGCGGGGCGTCGGGGTGTGGGAAAGCCCCCCCCACCCTGCCGCAGCCCTGGAATGCGCTGACCAGCGCTGGCCTAATCCCCGCTGCCCCGTGGGGCTGCTCTGCCTGGGGGGTGGGGTGGGGCCGGTAGGGGAGACAGTCAGTGGCCCTGGGGCATCAACTGGGACCCCAGAAGGCAGGGCCCCCACCCTTGGCCAGCAAGGCAGATTTGGGAGGGGAGCAGGGGCCGCCTCTCCTGGGTCTCCAAGGTGGACCGTGGAGCAGCCGTGCTCTCGGAGGTGGTCAGGGTCTGGGCCATGGAGGCTGGCAGAGCCTGGCAGGCCCTGAGGAGGCGGGGCTGGAAAGGGTGGGGAGGGGGGGACCCGGTGCGCTTTTTCTTTTTTCTTTTTTTTTCTGATGCTGGGGATAACACAGGCCCAGAGAATGGAGAGCAAATCCCTTATCATGCAGCTACACCCGCCCCAGCCCTCCCATCCTGAGAAAGGGAGAGACGTGCAGGGGACGTGGCCCCTGGGGGTGGGGCTGTTGTGCCCCGCCCAGCGCAGCCGGCATATATCCCTGCAGCTGGCTGGCTCAGGCCTCTTAGTGGTGGGGCCATGGCTGTGCAGGTGGGTGAGAGCCGGCGCTGGGGAGAGGGAGCAGGCCGGGTGGTGGGGCTCCCAGGCTGGCTGTGCGTCTTCCTTCTGGTGATCATCAGACCCTAGCAGCAGGGGTACAGGGGCAAAAGTCCCCCCCAGAGCTGCTGCTGGGCAGGTTCGTCCCATTCCCACCGCTTGTCATGAGGACATTCAGAGGGACATGGTCCCAGGGTCACACTGGGGATGCATGGCTGGGGATGGGGAGGGAAGGAGGCCACAGCCCCACAGGGCTCTGTCCCCTTGTTCTCTGTCTTCAGTTCGAAGCCTTCTGTGCAGGGGGCCTGGCCCCTGGCTGGAATCTCATGGTCCAGGGGCAGGCTGACTCCAGCGAGGACAAGTAAGGGATACTGCTGTCTCCTCCTGGACCTCGGGCTGGGACTACCCAGCCCTGGACTGGCTTTGTGACCCACAATGTGTCTCCAGGTTTGAGATCAACTTCTTGTCCGAGACGGGGGACATCGCCTTCCACATCAAGCCCCGATTCTCCAGCGCCACCTTGGTGGGCAATGCCTTCCAGGGCGGCCGGTGGGGCGAGGAGGAGGTGTCCAGCGTCTTCCCACTGGCCCTGGGGGAGCCTTTTGAGGTGACAGGGGCCTGGGTGGGGCCTGAGGGAGGACAAAAGGACAGGAGGCTGGGAAGGAGGGGGTTCCTGAAAGCCAGCTCCACAGTTTCCCCTTCCTGGAGAGCCTCCCCCTGCCTCAGTCTCCCCATTTGTGCCATGGGATGCCCACACCTAGTTGCCAGCTCCTTCCTCCCGGGAGAAAGGAGGGATCACCAACTTGGCTGCCGGCCTGAGGATGATTCTCCCGCCTGCCCAGATGGAGGTCAGCTCGGATGGGGAGCACTTCCACGTCTACGCCCAGGAGCACAAGGTCCTGCAGTTCCCCCACCGCCAGAGGCCACTGGCCGCCATCACCAGGGTGCGGGTGCTGAGTGACCACCGCCTGGCCCAGGTGGAGCTGGCCAAACGCAGCCTGAGCTGGGGGTAATGTCCCTCCCTGTCCCCCTGCAGGGACCTCCTTGGGCTGGGCAGGGGATGTCACCTGGCCTTCCTTCCCACCCCTCTTCCAACTGGCCTCCCACATCTGGCCAGAGAAAGAGGTCACTATCCTGCCATCTGGTCCAGATCTGTGCCCTGGTGGCTGGATCTGAGGTGTGTCCCTTGGATGTTTGCAGGGACGGGAGCTACTGAGCGGAGCCTGCACCCCAGGACTGAGCCTTGGCTGGTCCCGTGTCCAGGGTGCCCTGAGCCCACCCCAGGGAAGCCCCCTCCCACACCCAGCCAGACCTTCAATAAAATGCAAACTCACTGCAGGTGCTTGGTTGGCTGTTGTGGGGTGGGGACCCGCCTGGAAGGATCCACCATGGCAAGGGGCTCAAGTCCCTGAGGCCTACACCCCAGGTGCCACCTGACTCCTGCCTTGTTCTCAGGACATGATGTCCCTGCAGGAAGCTCCTGGCCATGGCCAAGTCCCAGCAGGACCCAGGGCCAGTCCTCGCCAGGGTGCTGGGTCCCTTCCTGGGGCTCACTCAGGGTGGGAGGAAGGTGGCCCTGGGTGGAGGATGGGCTGGTCCCACCCTCCCGGGCCAGGATGTCACCTGGGAGGCCCCAAAGCATCCTCTTCCCCCTCTTCCTGTTGGGGCCTTTCCTGTTTCCCCTCGTCCACCTGGAAGTGAGACGTGCTCCCTCCCCAGTCGCCTCCTGTGGGGAATCCGGGGGAGGAGGGCGGCGGGGGGCGGCTCGGAGCCACGAACAGAGCTGAGCTCAGCAAAGTAGACCCTGACTCTGCCCCTGCTGTGTGGTCTTGGGCGAGTCCCCCCGTCTCTGAACTCATCCCTGGAGAATAATGCCCTGCCTCCCCCTCCGAGAGGGTTCAGGCTTCAGACCACAGCCCAGGAGCCCTGGGGTGGCTGTGACCTCCCAGCTCACACCTGGACGAGTTTCCTGTAGTTTCCGTAACTGCGTGTGGACTTCAACACGACTGTCATGCTGCTGGTCTCCACGTCTACCGCCGTGTACGTCCCTTGTGTATGTATCTGTGTCATCTGTCTGCTTTTCATGTCTCTCTCTGTCTCTAGCTATGATCCAATCTATCATCTGTCTCTATAGAGGGATCTATAGTTATCATTATCTTCTACCATCTGCCTCTCTACTAGTGATATTTAACAACCTATATGTATTGTGTATGTATCATATATATCTATAATTTTTATTATCTGTCATCTATTTACAATCTATGAGCCTTATGCATTATGTATCTATCATCTATATCTATAATTTATTTCTACTATCTCTCTCTCTCTCTCTCTCTGGTCCACCTACATACCTATCACTTGTCTATTTATCTACCTGCCTTCCTGCCATCTGTCTCCATTCAGCCATCTCTATCACAGCTTGGATGAGCTGCTATGGCTACAAGACCATCAGGGGTCCCTTCCCCAGACCACACAGGCAGAGTGGAAGAGGAAGCGGCCAGGACTTTGGAACCGTGGCCTGGCCTGAGTCCCAGCTCTGCCCTTCTGTGTGGGACTGGGGGGGGCAGACCCTGACTTTTGGGGCCTCTGTCACATGGGAACAACCACAGACCTGGGCTCACGGGGCTAATTCGGGCCCAGTGCTTGGGGTGATGGCTGGCACGCGTCACAGTGTCACTGCTGTGCCCTCCCCGGATGCCTGGCTGGCAGAGGTTTTACGGATGGGAGACTGAGGCCAGGGCGGGGCCTGGACAGACAGGATCCAGCATCCTTGCTACTCTCCAGACTGGGGGAGACATCTGGGGCTCACAGCCCGGCGCCCAACCCCAGGTGAGACAATGGTGGCCCCAGATTCCAGCTGCGCGGCCTCCTTCCTGTCTCCATCCCCTCCCCGCCGCTGTGTCCAGCCCAGCTGGCCAGGAGCCCCTTCCTGCCAGAGGCCTCGCCTTTGTGTCAGCCTGGCCGGTCCACGGATGTCCTTGCTCCTGGGGCCAGGCACTGGCTTCATGGTTGGCCTCATTTTCCCTGCAGATACCCCCGCCAGTGTAACTCCGCCTCCCCAGGAGCAATGCATGGTGCTGTACCAGGCTCTCTCTCTCTTTTTTTTTTTTTACTTTTCTCTTCTTTCCAGGTACTGCGAATCAAATGCAGAACTTTGCATATGCTAGGCAAGCACTCTGTCACTGAACTACATTCACAGACCATTTTATTTTATTATATTTATATTTATCTTTATTTTTATTTTATGAGACAGGTTCTTGCGAACTTGAGATCCTCTTGCCTCAGCCTCGCAGGTAGCTGGGATTGCAGTAGTGCACCACTGCACCTGGCTTAGGCTCAGTGGCCAAACCCGGGGGCACCCTAGAGCGAGGCCCAAATTGTCTCCCAGGAGCCCAGCCTGGCAGGAAGAGCACTGGTTTCACAGACGTACAGATGGGATCTGCGAGTGACTCCCCCAGGCTTGCTCGGTAAGAGAGAGATGGAGCCTGCCAAAGACGCCAGGTCTGGCAGACTTAGTGCCTCACACGCACGCACAGGCACGCACCCCACACCTGCCCCTCACACCCCGGCCCTGAGCCGAGTTGACTGTGAAGCAGCTCTTCCATTCTCTCCGGACTGCAAGCTACTATCAGGCGAATCATATTTCAAGGGCCCCAGGCCAAAGGAATTCACAGCCCTCATTTTCTCCCTCTGTAAAATGGGGTGAAGGGAGTGGTGACCTCAGGGCAGCCTGCTGCAGGAACTGCAAGCCCTCACTATCACACCTGCCATAACTCCCACCGTCCTCAGTGCACAGCACGGGTTTCCATTTGCTCTGGCCACAGCCAGCTTCTCCCATTGATCTGTAATTAGTGCCTCCACCTGTTCTTCAGCTTCCAGAGCCTTCCCTGACTTTGGTTGGGCTCCTGCCATCTGTGCTTACTGTAGACTCTGCCCTCATTCCTAGTGCCGCCTCTGGAGGTGGGGACCAGGTCTCACCCAGCCACAGCCCAGGCTGTCCCAGAGCCCATGGAACGCTGGAAAAATTTGCTGAATGAATGTGTGAGTGAATGCATGAATGAGTGGGTAGCTTGGGAAAATCACTAAGAGTCTTGAGCAAGCTAGAGGCACCTTTCTCCTGGGACCATGGAACCCCTGGATGCCAATGCAACCCCCAGCCCCTGAACCAACTGGCTCTTGCACTTGGGAAAGAAGATACTATGCCTTCCGATAGTATCTCTGTCTTGCTTTTCTCTTGGCTTGGGCACCTCCCTTCCAACCCAGGCTCATACTGAGCCCTGTGCTGCCCCAGGACCTTTGCATTGCACCTCCTTGAATACTCCCCCTTACTCTCAGCCTGGCTAGCATTTCTCCACATTCCAGCCTCTCTCCCAGATGCCGCCTCCTCAGAGACACCTTCCCTCACCCAAGGTGGGGGCTTATTCCCCTCACTTCAGCATCTGTTCCCTTTGTCCCAAATCCTGGATTTACTACCTCTGGCTTTGCTGGTTTTATCTCCCTGGCTTCACAGCAGGTTCCAGGAACAACCATGTCTGGGATTCCCCACATCCGGAGCGGGGATTTATGTCAAATTGAGTAATAGAACCAGGACCCATTTGAATCTTTTACGCAACAGGCAAATCACTACCTCCCAGGAGCAGCCTTCCCCCTGCCAACTGGAAGCAAGTTCCAGAGAGGACTCTTCCCCTTGCCTCCCTGTCCCTTGTCCCATATCTCAGGGCCTGGAGGGAGCCATGCTCCCCGACACCCTTCAGAGGCCCAAGGGTGTCAGTAGGGGTTGGCCAGGGCAGACCTGCTCCCCGGTGCTGAGTCTGGTGGTGGTGGGGTGCTGAGGAGATAGGAGGTTTTTGCTTTTGTTTTCTTGGTACTGGGGATCGAACTTATAACCTTGCACTTGCCAGGCAAGTGTTTGAGCCGCTGAGCTAAATCCCTGGCCAGGGGGGAGGGGTTTGCAAAGGGGAAACATAGTTGCCTGGTGAGGCTACAACCTTCAAGTTGTGTCCTCAACTTTCAGAGACCCCCAGCTGACCCAAGGGGCCCAGCTCCCTGTATGGTCACGATGAAGGCGCGGATGCAGCCGTGACTGAAGGGTACAGGCCACGGGGGCGGGAGGGCGGGGAGTGGAGCAGAGCCATCCATGGACATCTGGCCCGGTGGGGACAGTGATGATTTCTGCAGATGGCTCAGGCTCCAGGGATGCAGGCTGTGCCGGGCTTGTGAACAGACGTGGTGGCGGGATTGGAAGGAAGAACTGGGGGAATCCAACCCAATGGGAAAGTGCCCGGGTGGCGGGGGTGGAGGGTGGAAAAGGGGGTGTGTGGGAGTCCTGAGCCACCCTGAACCGAGGGGTGTGAACCCCAGGACGTCAGGAGCCGTTCCCCGCACCAGACCTGAGCGGATTGCAGGCCGTGGCTTCCAGCTCCAGCTCCACCAGCCTGGACCTCCGGGCTGCTGCGCAAACTGAGGCCACGAAGCTCTTTGTGGGTGACAGGGGCCCGGGGGGGGCCTCAGTCCTGCATCGGCAAGGACAGGCGCCACATGACCGGCTGGGCCTGGACGCAGCACACAGCGGCTCAGCAGCTCCCAGAGGGAAAGCGGTGATAAAGTGTGGTGAGGCGCTCAGGGGAACAGGAGGCAGAGTGCTGGGCTGTCCACGGGGTCCACCAGCTCAGAGCCACGGACACCTGGGGACTGAGCTGAGATGTACGCATAAAACACACGCTGAATTTTGTACACTCAGCACAAAGAAGTAGAAACTGTCTTGTTAACAATGTTTCTACTGATTACATGTTAAAATGATAATACTTTTGATATCTTGGGTTAAATAAAATCTATAATCAAACTTGGTTTTTTGAGACAGGGTCTTGCTCTATAATTTGGACTGGCCTTGAACTCACTATGTAGCCCAGACTGGCCTCGAACTCGTGGCAATCCTCCTGCCTCAGCCTCCCAAGAGCTAGGATAATAGGCATATGCAATTGTTTTTTGTTTGTTTGTGACATGGTCTCACTATGTAGTTCAGGTTGGCCTTGAACTCATGGCAATTCTGCCTCAGCCTCCTGACTGTTGGGATTACAGGTGCGTGCCACTGCAGTCAGCTATAATTAAAATTTATTCCACCCTCCCCAAACAATTGTTTAAGTGTGGCCACTAACTAGACAATTTGTTTTTTTTCACTACTGGGGGGTGAAGCCAGGGTCTTCACACTAAGCTGCATCCACATGCTTGTTTTGTTTTGGAGTCTTGATCTATTTTCCAGGCTGGGCTTAAACTTGTTATCTTCCTGCATCAGCCTCCCAGAGTGTTGGAGTCACAGGTTTGTGCCCCCAACTCTGGCTGAAGATTTTAAATCACACCTACAGCTCAAGTTTGTTTGATTCCTTTCTTTCTCATGGTGCTGGGGATGGAGCACAGGGCCTCACACTGCTAAGCAAATGCTCTGTCACTGACTTACAGTCCAAGGCCTCTTGTTACTTTTTATTTAAAAATTTGATACAAGGTCTGGCTAAGTCACCAAGTTGTCCAGGCTGGGCTCCAACTTGAAATCTTTCTGTCTCAGCCTCCCAGAGAGCTGGGATCACAGGGTTGGCCCACTATATCCAGCTCCTTAAAGAGAGAGGAACAGGTCTGGCCCAGGGCCTCTGAGGAGCCCCTGGTACCTCCCCAAGGCACAGACACATGTGCCAGGCTTGAGGGTAGCGGCTGGCAATGAGCAGGTCTGGGTTTGGGCCTCCCTGGAAGCCCGGGCCCCAGATGTGTGTGTCCCCGCACCACACTCCCTGCGTCCCCAGCTGCCATAGGTTGCCTGCCCACTGCCCACCCTCTCCAGCTCTGTCTGGCTTCGAAGCGTGCTTGCTCCCTCCAAGGCAGTTGGGAAAGACCCAGGGGAGCCACCAGCTCCCAAAATAACCGCACACCATCCCAGGACATGTGCAGGGGCCAGAGGAGTCCCCAGAGGGAGGGGCGGGGGGCAGGCCAGGGACGGGAGAGAGCCGGGGTTTAGAGGAAATTGGGAGATGCGAGGGGGCAGGGCCGGGGAAGTGGGTGGTGGATACCCCTTCCCCCTCCCAGACTGGGCGGCCCTTATTTTCCCAGAGGGGAAACTGAGGCTCACAGGGATGGGAGAAGTTGTCTGAGGAACTCAGCACGTGGGTGGCAGTGCAGACAGGCCTGGCTGGGCACGCCCCTCCTACCGCGTGCCCTTCACACTCGGCCACCACTTACCCAGCTGGCCTCCGGTCCCGCCTGGGTCCCCGGGGCATTGGGAAATGTCCTGCGAGCAGTGAGGCCAGCACTGGGCGGAGCTTTCAGAATTTCCCCAGTTTGAGGTGGCCAGAGTACAGGGGACAGCACACAGCTGGGTCATAACTACAAATTGAGAGGAGGGAAGGGAAACTGAGGCACAGGAGGGGCATCTAGAGACCTGACTGTCCTGCTGGCAGGGGCCAACCCGGACCTGGGAGCAGAAACTGAGGGGTCATCTTTAGAGACTAAAAGATTTTTGTTGTAAGACCCCTCTCTCCAGGCCTACAGATCAGTCATTCGGTCATTCAACAAGCTTTATTAAAACTTCACTGTACACTGGGAGCTGATGACCACAGTGGACCAGGAGGATAATCTGGGTGAAAGCCTGAGACCTGGAGGGGGAAACCCAGAGCCGCTGTCCCCCAGGAGACAGAGGCATTCCTTCTGGAAGAGAGTGTCTGTGAAGTGGCCATAGCCATTGCTCCCCACACCTCAAGGTCTTGCTGGTTCTGTGTCAGGCGGGCGATGGTGCAATGTGAAATGAGAGAGGCCTCACATGCATAGCTCAAGCAGTGGACAGGGAGCGTCTATGGACCCAAGGGGAAGAGGTGTGACCTGAAGTATTCCGGGGCCAGCAAACAGGCAGGGGCACAGGCCCCATGGACAAGGGGACAGTCAAGGCGGGCTGAACACCAAGCCCAGGACAGACCTCAGGGACACTTAGGGGGACAGGAGGGAGCTCAGTGCAGAGACACGAGAGAGGTAAGGAGCAGACAGACAGGTCCCAGGGTGCTGTCCCATAAGTAAAGGACACAAAAGGCCCAGCTTTAAGGCCCAAAACAGCCCTGGGCCTGTGACAGAGACCCCTGCATCCCCCGCTCACCTCCATTCTCCCACTGCTACCCCGGGCTCCATGCTCTGGGGTCCTGGAAGTCCAAAAAGGGGACCTGAACCCACCTGAGTCCACCATGCTCTCTACCCTGCCCTCAAGGCCACCCCTACCCCAACCTGCTGTTCCCGCTCCGACTACAGCGTCCACTTCCCTGGGCTGGGACGGGACACGGGATTCTTTCAAAAACATTTCCTTTGCAAAATAATCCTTCGAAAAATGTTTTTGGAAACGGGCTTCTGATCTGGACAGGAAGACGTTAATTACGGGCCCTCCCCAGAGGGGTGCAAGGGAGGAAACGCAGTGGTCAGGAACAGGAGCAAGGGCCAGGTCGCAGCCACTCGAGGCCGGCCCATGCCCAGGCCCACAGCCCCCGCACAGCCGGTCCCTCTGTCCTCGGCTGCCTGACAGCCACAACAGGACACAGGGGGCCAGGAGGGGCGGTGGCAGGGCCAAGGTCACAGGTCAGAAGCAGAGCAGGGCGGGGCCCCCTCTGCCGCTGCAGTGTCTGGAGAGTGTGGCAGGCGCGTGTGTCTGCGAGTGCAGGGAAGCAGTGGCCAGGCCCATGCTGAGCCGAAAGTCACTCTCTCTGCTGGCCTCACGGGGCTGGAGGTGAGTCTCCTCTTGCAGGTGCAGGGCAGGAAGGAGATGGGGCTGAGGTCCCCTTTTTGCTCACACTCTGAGACCCCAACCACCCTCCACTCAGAAACTGTCTGGGGGCTGGGAGTCTGGCTCAGTGGCTTAAGCGCCTGTCTGGCAGGTGTGAGGCTGTGAGTTCGATTCGCGGTGCCACAAAAAAAAAAAAAAAAAAGAAAGAAAGAAAAAAAAAAAGAAGCTGTCTGGGTCTCTGAAGGTTTTCATGCTCATGTTCTGGGACTTGTAATGACTGGTACTAGAAATTGGGATTATCTTGGAAGTTGGAGGTGCCCAAATCCTGGGTTTCGCTTAACCCCCTAGCCAAGGATCAGACCACTGGCCTCCAGCACCAGGGCTCATCTCAATGTTCATATAGAGACTAAACTGAGCTGCTGTGCCTCTGTCCATCCATCCACCGTCATCCAGGTATCCACCCATCCACCATCCACTCATCCACCATCCATCCATCTACCACCCATTCACTCATCCACCATCTGTCCATCCATGCATTCACCCAGCCATTCATGTATTCATCCATCCATCCACTAACCATAATCCATCCATTCATCCATCCACCATCCATCCACCATCCATCCATCCACCCTCCATCCATCTACCACTCATTCACTCATCCACCATCCGTCCATCCATCCATTCACCCATCCATTCATGTATTCATCCATCCATCCACCAACCATCAATCCATCTATCCACCACCAGTCAATCCATCCATTCATCCATCCCCCCACCATCCATCCATCCATCCATCCACCCATCCATTCACGTATCCATCTACCCACCATCTACCCATCCACCATCCATTCATCCACTCACCTATCCATAAGTCTGTCCTGTCATTCATCCACTTACACTGTCCATCTGTCTGCTCACTCTCTTGCTATCTATCCATCTGTCTCTATGGGGCAGGATGCTAATGGGGGAAGAGCAGACAGAAAGCACTGGAGGATGTGGTGGGAAGACATGGTAGGGCGGACCCCCTTTCCCCCTCCTTTGGTTAGGCATTCCTCTTCCCCAGGCTCCTTCCTGGAACCATCAATTATTGTCACATCCCTCTTTCTCTGAGCCCCACCCTGCCAAGAGAGGGGCTCTTGGGGGACTGAGGCCATTTCAGCTGTTCCCTGTCTCTGGCACAGGCCCCAGAACATGAGTGGACCCAGACCCCTTGTGGCCAGTAGGGTAGTTCCTGCCTTTTTGGAGACAGGATGGGGGCAGTATGGTACAGCCAAGGAGCTGGAAGGGACATGTGGCTCAAAGGGCTGTGGAGTATGGGTGTGAGGCCCTCGGGGACCCCGTGGGCTCCCGTACCCTTGTGAGCCCAGCGCAGGCGCGAGCCCGGTTCCAGGAGAGGCTGTGGGAAAGGCCCTTTGTGAACCCCTTGCAGGTCACAGGGCCCTCGTAGGGGAGAGTTTCTCACCCTGGGGCCTGAGAGGGAGCCCTGGACAGAGCCCAGGATGATCTTATGGGGAAAAAATGCCCCCAGGATGAGTGTCCCATCTAGCTGCCAAGTCACCCCAAGCTTCTGGGCCTCATCCCCAGAAAAAAAAAGGGCTCCTTTTCCAAACTCTCAGTGGCCCCTCTGTGGTTCCCACCAAGAAAGGAAGACAGGCCGGGTGTGGTGGCGCACGCCTGTAATCCCAGCACTTGGGAGACTGAGGCAGGAGGATCACTGTGAGTTCAAGGCCAGCCTGGGCTACATAGTGAGTTCAAGGCCAGCCTGAACTGCATAGTGAGACCCTGTCTCAAAAAGACAAAAAGAGAATGCTGTCACACTCACATCCCTTTTCTCTGTCTCCCACTATCTCTTCCCCTCCCTGTCTCTGGCTCTCACTTTCTCTTGTTTTTTATTTTTAAATGTTTTTTTTTCCTTTTTTTTTTTTTGGTACCAGGGATCGAACTCACAACCTCATGCCCGCCAGGCAAGCGCTTATGCTGCTGAGCTAAATCTCTGGCTGTTTTGTTTTCCTTTGTTTGATTTGATTTTAGTTCTTTGAGACAAGGTCTCAGCTGGTCACCCAACCTGGGTTTGAATTGACCATCCTCCTGCCTCAGCCTCTCAACTGCCAATGCGCCCGGCCCTAGCTGTCCTCTATCTCGGCAGTCTGCCCTTTCACCTGCGTGCCTCCCTCTCCCTTCAGGATGCCAATGCCCTCTCTGGGCCCAGCTCTGCACATCCTGTCCTGTGTTGTGACAGAGGGATTACTCCACCCCCACCCCCAGCCTCAGAGCCACCTCAGGGTCCTCGTCCCCAAGAAGTCCTTCCTGTGGCCAACAGGAGTGACCTAGTCACAAAGCCACACCTGTACCTCCCTCATCTGCTGCCCAGAGCTCTAGATTGGTGGCTCTGGGGTCCTGGAACAGGACAGAGGTATGGTCACAGCTGTGCCTCTGCTCGGCTCAGGAAGGAGGGCTTGGGGCGGGGGCAGAGGGACAGAGGAGGGCTGAGTGGACGGGAGAGATGAGCAGCAGAGACGGGGCAGAAGTTCCCCATTACTCTGAGCAGTAGCCATCATCAGTGCCCAAAGTCTCTGTGTCCCCAGCCCGTCCCCCACATGACCTCCAGCTGCTCAGCCCCCCGGGGCCGTGCAGGCTCCTGGCACGTGCCTGCAGAGGCAGCAGGAAGGGTTGTGCCCGCTTCAAGGACCAGGGCCCGCCCAGGGAAGGGGGGGACAGGAAGGGGGTGGCCATGCCGTGGGCACCCGAGGTCAGCCAGGAGCAGGGTGGTGGGGCAGACAGCGGCTCCAGACCCTGCGTCACGCCGGCCCGCCCCACCCAGACCCCTGTCCCCAGCGCCCTGGCCCAGGCCCTCCCAGTCCCTGAGTCTGGGGCCCAGCCAAGCCTGAGCTGGCCACAGTCCCCATAAGTCCTGTTCCAGGTGACCCAGTGGGGGAAGAGACCAGGCTGTGGGGTGGACTCAGCCCCCACAACATGAGCCAGGCCACCGTGTCCTCGCCTGCAGTATGGACGGTAACAGATCCCCCAGGTCTCATCCCTCACACTTAGCCTGGGCTCAGGCCCTTCCCTAGTCCTCCACGCCAGTGTCACTAGCCCTGGAGGCCTGACCACTGATTCCACCGATCCCACCGTGACCCTCACGGCTCTAATTCAGATCCACATCAATGCCAGTCACTGGAGGCACTGTTTTAGGAGACCTCCTAGGAGGGCCAGGCCCCCGGCAGCTCCCAAGAGGGTAGTGTGGCCTTTCTGATCCCATCCCCAAGCCTCTGAGGTTGGCGGGGCCGCAGGGCTTTGAATGGTGTATGTCAGGGTCGCCTCTGAGCATGTGGGGTGCTGTCCAAGTGGGAGTTTGTCGGGGAGCTAGAAAAAGAGAGGGCTCTGGGTGTTCGGATGGAATCTCAGCACTCTGAGGGGCTGAGGCACAAGGTTGAGGCCAGCTCAGGTAACTCTGCAACTTAATGGGAGCCTGAATCAAAATAAAAAATAAAAAGGTGTGTCAGGTGGTGGGTGTAGCTCAGTGCGAGTGCCTGGGTTCAGTCCCCAGTACCCTCCCTTCAAAAAAAGAAAAGGAGAGGGGTTGGGGTTGGGGTTGGGGTTGGGACCACAAGTCCCACGGGGTGACAAACCCCTCCTCTGCCTCCAGCATGTTCCCCATTCCCTACTGTCACCCCTAGGGTACAGGCCTTGCACATAAACATTTGGTGTCTGCTGCGGACGGACGCGACGGCGGGGCAGGGACTCAGCACCAGGCGGGGTCGCCCCTCACCCGGCCCACTCTGCCCGCTCCTGGCTGCCAGGACGTGAGTCTCAATCCCGATGCTGCCACACCCGATCCCAGTTCTCTCTGCCGTGGAAAGGGAAGTTGAGGTCCACAGGGTCCTCTCAGCCACCCCGGGGGCTTGAGGCACTGGGCCTGGGGCACACTCAGGAGGTCGGTCCGGGGCGGGGGCTGCGTCCTGTCTGCCCGGCCATTGTTCTAGGCCCCGAGCCGCCCACCCCGCCCCCAGCGCAGAGCGCAGCGCAGGCGGGAGCGACGCCTGTTAACAAGGCTCTTCCCAGCCCGCCGGCTCCCAGCCCTTCCCAGGCGGAAAATTCAATTAGTCTCGAGCAACTGCTTTGCTGAAGAGCCACAGAAAGGGGTCCCAGAGAAAGGGACCCGCCTGGCGTCTGTGTGTGCTGGGGGGAGGGGACGCGGCAGAAGGGGGGCGTGTCTGCTTCTCTGCCCCCCCCACCACTGTGGGGCCCTAAACGTGGGTCTTGTGGTGTGACTCTGACCCTGGTCGCCATGCACTGATTAGGCCTCAGAGCCCTCCAGGTGTCCCCTGAGGTCTACTTGCCAGCTCCTGGCTCTGGTGCTCCCAGCTAGGTCCCTGGGTGTGGGCAAGTGGAGCAAGGACCCCTTGCCATTAGCAGCAGGGTTAGGGACACCTCCCCAGACAGGATCCCTCCCCTTGGTCTATACTGGCCTCTCCTCAGCACTCTGCCCTTTGGCCACAGGGCCTTTGCACTCACTGTGCTGCTGTGCCTGACAAGCTTCCCCTTCCAGAACCTCAGCCCAGCTAAATCGAGCCTTCTTTTCACTCTTTCGTTACCATGGGGCTTCACAGCAAGCAACAGAAGGCTCCCTCTGAGTGGGCACTGTGGCGATCACCCTCTTCTCTTGCCCAGCCTGGGGTCAGACACACAGCAAGTGCTCAATAAATATTGACTGAGTTGATGAAGTGCCTCAGGGTCCTACACCCAGGTGTCAGGCCCGCACAGGAGTTTAGAAAATGACAGAGTCCTGCAAGAGACATGCCCATCTCTGGCTGGTGGAGTCCTATGCACCCTGTTGTGGCCCTGATTCTCCAGGATGCTAGACTAGTCCGAGGATTGGTGAGACTGAGCATTGCAACGTGGCCCTCCGCCTGGGTGTCTGAGTTTTCTCTGGGGCCCACTCTCCCCTTGTCCCTGGCCCGGGGTCCCCATCACCCAACCACAGCGCCCCTCCTATCTCCCTCTCAGAAGCCTCAGGGAGAAGACCCAGGCTGTGTGACTGCCCACTGCAGTCCTCCATGGGACACGGCTACTCATCCTGGTAGCCCTGCCACACCCAGCAGAGCCTCCCCCACCAGCCCCATTTCCTGCATGGGCCTTGGATGGGGCCCTTGGTTGAGTCAGACACACAGTGGGTACCAAGGACTGGGAGCCTCAGGCTGCCGTGGGCAAAGTGCTCTCTGCAGGCTGACCCCGAAGGCAGAGGTTAGGGAAGGAGTGGCATGAACAGGGCCCCACTGGTGGCCTGGTGCATGCAGCAAGGTGACTGCCTCTCTGAGCTTGTCTTCATCAGGGGAGAGGTCGCTGCAGTTGTAATCCCTGAAAAAAAAAAAGTCAGAGGAATGGGGCAAGGTGCAATCTCAGCATTTTGGGAGGCTGAGGCAAGAAGATCTCATGGTCAACTTAGGGAGAGGGTAGAGCAGTCCAGAGAGGGCAGTGGTGCAGGGCCTGCTGGGGGAGGCAATGGCTTGGGAAAGCTGAGATGTGGGGAGGGGCTGTGTGCGGAGGAATGCGGGCAGCCCCTCCTCTTCCCAGAGAGACAGAGGCAGATGGCAGCCTGGGGCTGAGGATTCAGAGTGGCCAGCAATTCCCCAGGCCCTGGTGGGCACTCACAGCCCCTCCTAGGAGCCCCGGGACTCAGCCTTCTCAAATTCCTGGCCCCAACCTCTGCCAGCTGTGTGCAGCTGGGATCTCGCCCTGAGGAAACCCAACACCAGGTAGGGGTGGGGGGCAGGGATGGCAGCCTCCCTTGGCCCCCCCAACTGCCTGTCGCTGCGGCACCCCAGCCAGGACCGGGGCCCTTTGTGACTTGCTGGGACCATCTGCCTGTGGCTGCTGGGATAGAGATGATAAATGAGAGCCCAGAGCCTGGTGGCTGGCAGGCGATATCACTGCGGGGAGCGAGAGGGTGCCGTGTAGACGTGGCTCCCAGACACGCCATGGGCCTCCTGAGATACACGCAGCTCTCCACATGCATGTGGTCACGTGTGTGTGCACTGAGGAAGGACAAGGAGGGGGTCACGGCTGGGTTGGGGCACAGGGAAAGTCACTAGGTTCTGCCACCACCCTGACCTCAATTTCCCCCAGAGGGATCCCTGCTCCCCACACCGCCAATGCTCCCCATGCTCTAGATGGGGAGACTGAGGTCCTGCCCAGAGCTGTCCCTGCCTGGAGCCAGAGAAGGGAAGGAGGGAGGGGAGGGGGGAGAAGGCCCTGCGGGGAGGGGCTGCCAGATGGCTGTAATCCTGTGTCAACAGGGGCTTAGACACCTGCTTGGATCCTTCCTCCCTAGCCGCCCCACATTCCAGCACATCTCAGAGCTTCCCTGCACCAGGGCCTGGGCCTCCCACTCTGGGTGGGGACACAGTCTGATCCCATAGACAGGTCTCCAGGCCCGCCTGGGGCCGCCCCACCCCTGGCCTGTCTTGCCCTCTGGCAAGTCCCCCAGTGCCTTTTGTGGACACCCCTGAGATTGGTGACACCTGGATGTTGGGAGCAGTCAGCCTGGGAGGGGTGGGAAGTCAGAGTGGGTGCTGAGGTCTGAGGGAGGGACATTCTGCCCACCTCACGCTGTGGTCCTTGGCCTGGCCTGATGGCAGGTCCCCACCCCCATCTGCAAATCTGCTCACCCTCACCCAGGGCCCCAAGGAGCACTGTGTAGCAGGTACAGAACTGGGCCCGCAGAGCCAGGCCTCAGGACGGTGCCTGGGCCCCAGAGGCTGCTTGGATGCTGGGGGATGCAGGCGGGAAGGTAGGCCCCGAACCTGCCCCCGTCCACCACACCGCAGCCTCGCTGCCACCCTCTCTTCTCATTCCCAGGCCCTTCCAGACTAAGGACCGAAGACCCAGGGTTGGATTTCCATGTCAATGGGCGGCCTCGCCTGGTAAGCTGGTTAACAAGCCCCCAGCCCGTGGGGAGCGGGAGGCCTGGTGTTAACACACAGGCCCTTTCTCCCCAGCTCCGCGCCATCCAGGTTGCCATGGTGCCTGCCAGGCCTCGGGCCGCAGCTAATCCTTTCTCTGGCCCTTTCATCTGGACCCTCCCACCCCCAGGCAGGTCACTGGTGACTTGGCCATGCCCAACAAGGCTGGTTTCTCTGGCGAGGTCAGGGGAGACCGTAAATCCAGTCCCCAGTGCCCTTTGTCCCTGCATCCTCCCCAGTGCTCCCCGCTGGGGACTCTAAGGCGGGAAACAGCCTTTTCCAGGCGGTCAGCTCCTCTCCCTGTGGACTAGAAGATCCCCAAGGGCCGTCCTTGTCTGTCCTTCACTTGTCCCCTTTCACTCAGTGACCTCAGCCCCGTCTTCCTCCTGAACTGATCTCCAGCTATGGCTTCCTGTTTCTGGAATGAGCCAGCCAGGCTTCTGCCACAGGGCCTTTGCTCGGGCTGGCTGCTCTTCCCCCGCAGGTGTCTCGAGGGTCTTGGCTCCCCCACCAGTCTTCACAGGAATGTCACCTTCTGCTGGAGCCCTGGAACACTGTCCCTCCTAACCACTGGTGGTGAGGCCAGGGAGGGACGCCAGGGCAGGGGCTCCAGCGCCAAGGAGACATCGCAGATGGGAGAGGTGGGAGGCACCCGTCAGGACGGAACGGGCAGCTCTCTGCTCAGGAAGGGGTCACATCCTGAGAACACAGCCTCCAAGGGGCAGCTGAGGTCAAACTCCACCCTGGCCAACTCAACAGTTCCATCGCCCTCCACGGCACAGACTCTTACCAGGAAGACCCCTCCCCTGCCGCATCATCTGTCCCCTAAGACAGTCCTGGAGTCCTGGAATTCCAGGCAGTGTGTGATTTAAAAGGTCAAACAATTAGCCAGGCCTCCAGTCCATGCTTGGTTCCTGTTGCCCACACTAGCTTCTGCTTGCATGCCTCAGGTGATGGGAAGCTCACCTCCTGGGCGGTGTGCCCCCAGGAGACTGGTATGGTATGGGCTCCAGCTCAGGCAGCCAGGAAGCATAGTTCTGATGGACTTGTCACCTGCAGGGGCTCCTCACCTGTGGCATGGTGCAGGCTGTCCCAGCTCCTGGCTCCCCGGATGGGCTAAGGGTGCACAGCTGCGTCCCTGGAAAGTGGAGCAAGGGGTTGGGAAACGGCACCTGCTGATACTCACCCGCAGTCACTGTCACTCTTCCAAGTCAGGACGGGAAGTGGTCCCAGTTTTCAGCTGAGATAACTGAGTCTCAGAAGGAAGGGCTGGGGCTGGGGGGAGGCAGCGCCTGACCTCTGGCTGGAGGCCTTTTTCAGGCCATCTGGCAAGGGGGAGGCAGCCCTGGCCTCAGTTCAGACCCAGGCCTCACGACCGTGTTTTTAACCTCAGAACACTTCAAGAGATGACTTGTGGGTCCCAGGGTGGGGGACAGTGGGTGTAAAGATGGGCCAAAGGGGTGGATGTGGCCTGGTGGAACACATCTGTAATCCCAGCACTTTGGGACACTGAGGCAGAAGGAGCCTAACATTCAAGCCCAGCCTGGTTGATTTAGTGACTTAGCAAGACCCTGTCTCAAAATTTAAAAAATGACACAGGATGGGGATGCAGCTCAGTGAGAAGGCCCTGGGTTCAATCCCAGCGCAGGAAAAACACAATAATAAAAAAGATGGGCCGGGGCACTGGCTAGGCAGGTGGGGACAGCAAAGAACCCGAGCCCAGAGGGCACGGGGGTTGGATGGGGTACACTGAACAAGGCCAGCGGGGGAGGCTGCTGTCTGGTTGGGAAGGGAGGAGCCCTGCCAGTCTCCATTTTCCCCTCAAGAGATGGAACAGCAAGAGCCCTGGCCTGCAGTGTCGGGAGGGGCAACTTGGGCCCTGAGAAGGACGGGGAGCGCGTCTCCTTATAGTGCGTGGGTGAGAATAGGATTCCAGAACCCTCCTGGGAGACCCCAGAGGCTCCAACCACGCAGCCACTATTGGCTGCACTGTCAGGGCCTGTGGCCGCCTCCACCCTGTACTTCCTGTCCCCCCAGCCCCGAGTTCCTGGTTTGATCAGTTGTGATTTTTGGGCTCCACTGCCAAGCCAAAGACCTCACAGACCAGAGAGGACAAGACACTTGCCCAGGGCCACATAATGAGAACCTGTGACTCCCTACAGAACAATAAATGAACAGAGGTCCCAGGGAGGGCTGTAATAGGAATAGGAGAAGGGGGAGCCTCAGTGGCTATCCCGCAGGCTGCACTCGGAGGGCAAACAACGGCTCCCCAAGTCTTGTCTGAGGTTGGAGGCAGCCTGCAGCAGCCCCCACCATGGCCACCCCTCCTTGTGATGGAGCCAGGCGGAGGCTGGCACAGGCCCCAAGGTGCGAGGGAAGACCTGTCACGGTGTGGGAAGGCCCAGCTAATGCACAGCCACAGGACCCAGCTCCCCTGCGCTTCCTCCACCCGCCCACCTGGCCCGTCCACCTCCAGCTCCTGGGCAGTATCCGAGCAGGATGGCCTTCATTCCCAGCCTTTGCCTCGCTGTGCCTTAGTTTCCTCCTGACTTGCAGCAACATGGGCGGGTAAGGAATCACGCAGGGCCAGGCTGTGCAGGCTCAGCAGCCCCGCAGAGAGCTTGGTGGCAGGGGGCAGGGCTCACTGGAAAACCCAATGGCAAGGGAGGGGACAGAGCCAGGCTCCCCAAGAACAAAGTACCACCTGGACCCAATGTCCAGCCATGAGCAAGACCCCAGGCTGGCCCTGTGAAGGTCACATGAAGTGGGATGGTGACAGTCACGCCTGCTGCCATCTCCAGCTATAAACGCCTCAATGGCTTTGGTTTATTCCCCCTCCCTGGACTCTGTGCCAGGCCTTCTGATTGCCCCTGTTTTGTTTTTGTTTTTTTCTTTTTGGTACTGGGAATCAAACTCATGACCTTGTGTTCGCTATGCAGAACTCTAACCCCAGCCCATTTTATTTTATTTTATTTTATTATTTTATTTGAGACAGAGTCTCACTATGTAGCTTAGGCTGGCCTTGAATTTTTGGTGATCCTCCTACCTCAGTCTCCTGAGTGCTGGGATTACAGGGGTGTGTCACCGCACCTGGTTTGATTGTTTTCATTTTACAACTGAAGATGCTAAGGCACGGAGAGGAAATGGGAATCATCAGAGTTTGCCCAGGTGATAGCAGAGTCTAGATTTGAACTGCAGCGTGGCCTCAGTGGGCAGATCAACATGCCAGCTGCACATATTTGAGCAAATACCCTGCCCTCTTGGCCTCAGTTTACCATGGCGCCCCTAAGGTTGAGTCCAAGGCAGGTCTGGTGGAGTCCAGAACAAGTGGCAGGAGGGAGTCCACTAGGACCACTCTCAGGCCACAGAGCTCCTACCACAGGAGCCCCTTTCCGACCTGCAAGATGGGCTGGTGATCCCAACCCCCAGGAAGGCCTGGTTGGTGGACAGCAGACACCTCCTGGGCCAGCACAGTTCACAGGCCCCACCTTGCCAAGCCCAAGGACCTCAGGCTCCTCCCACCCCTGGCCGAGCCGCTGTGGCTGTAGGCAACTGCAGGTCTGGACACCACGGAGTGGGCACAGGGGTCGTGGGAAGCAGCCTCGTGAGGTCCCTGCGGACACACCTGGGCGGTCCTGTCTCCCAGGAGACAGAGGAGATGGCATCAGCTCTGACCTGCCCTGCCTGCTGCCAGATAGCCACCCTACCTGTCCCAGAGCTGCCTGTAGCCCCTGGGGAGTGACCTCCTTCTGGCTCCACAGAGGCCAGGATGGGAAGAGGCAGAGGAACCGGCTGTGTGGGACACCTGAGCCCCTGACCAGGCCTCCCAGGGGGCAGCCACCTGGAGGTGGGAGGCCCAGAGCAGGTCAGTTCCCAGCACTTCCTCAGCCAGCCCTGCAGGAAGTGGTCGGCAGGTGGAGGGCAGCTGGCTCCACCTGTCCTGACCTGCATCTGTCAAGCTGGGGGCCTGAGACCAGATCAGGTACTCCTAGCCTCAGGTTGTGCATCTGTGACCAGCACACTGCCTGTCACCTCCCTGACCTGGGGACCCAGGCAGGTCAGCAGAACTGGGCAGGGTCAAGGAAGCCAACTCTGAATCCTGGCTCCACTGGCTGACTGAGCCTAGGTTTTCTTGTCTTGTAAAAGGCACTTTGGGGGCTGGGCATAGTAACGTTCACCTGTAATTCTGGCAATGGGGAGACTGAAGCAGGAGGACTGCAAGTTCCAGGCCAGTCTGAGCACATGGGCAACTTATTCAGACCCTATGTCAAAATAAAAAATAAAAAAGGGTGGGGATGTAGCGCCATATAAAGGTCCTGTGCTCACTCTCCAGTACTGCTAAATAAATAAATAGCTTTGGAAGATGACTGAGTCCACAATTCACGTAATGATTGTGCTTGGGAAGGTTGGGAGGGGACTTCTGGCTAGCAAAGTGGGTGTTCCCAGGGAGTATGCACTGCAAACCTGGCATCACTGGCCCTGGTCCGATAGTCAGTCACCCACACTCAAGCCCGAGCCTGGGGGCCAGGAGGTAAACAACCTGTTCCAGCGAGGGTCTGGGACTTGAGGGATCATTGGCTCCTGCTTGGTTTGTGCCCCTCTGTCTCATGTTGGACAGGTCGCTGGGGCTCCAGAACCAGCTGGAGGTGCAGGGCCAAGGTGCCTATCTGCCTGTCTATCCTGCAGGGGCGGGGCCTCAGGCCACATTCCTGATGGGGAGCCTTGGCACTGCCTGATCCACATTCTCTAAATTGTCACCTGCTTGCCCCAGACATAGGTGTGAAGGAGAGTACCCCAGTGCAGAGAAACTGGCTTAGCAGTGAGAGAAGTTCTGGCTCCAGATCCCTGGTATTTGGGAGCAAAGTAGATTGAATGGTGGCCCCCCCAAAGATAAATCAAATCCTTACCCTTGAAGGGGACCTTACTTGGAGAAAGTTGCCACAAAACCTAAAGTAGTTAAGGAAACTGAGATGAGGTCATCCTGGACTTACAGTGGGCCCTAAGTAAAATGACTCATGTTCCTGTAAGAGGGAGGACAGAACTCTGGAAGACTGAGGCAGGAGGATCTCAAATTCAAACCCAGCCTAGGTCACTGTTACGTCTTGTATCTAGATGTCCCCACAAAGCCTCAAGCAGTCATAGGTGAGGCTTTTCAGAGGTAGCTGGATCTAGGGTGTGTGATGCTGGGATGAAGAGTGTGTGATTACTAAATTAGTCCACCAGTTGGTCTGGCATAATTCTGGGTATGGATAACCGGAAGGCCCAACCTGGGTGTGAGTGCTACCTTCCTGTCTTAGTTACTTTTCACTCGTTGCTGAGACAAAACACCTGATACCCAAAATTAGGGAAGGAAAGGTTTATTTATCTTACAGTTTTTGGAGGTTTCAGTCCATAATCAGCTGGCTCCAAGGCAAGGTGGCATGGCACAGGGACAACACTTAGAGGCAGCAGCCAAGCAAAAGCAGCCAGAGTAAAAGGGGGCAAAAGCAAGCCTCTTCTCCTCCCTTATATTATACACAGGCCACCCCCTCCCTCCAGAGTGGGTGTAGCATTCACAAATCTCCTTGCCTTCCTTTGCACAGAATGAGGATATATACAAAGCAAGAACCCTGGCTCCCTGCTGAGTCTCTCAGTTAAACTTCTGACCTTCTCAAATTGACACAATGAACAGGTAACTGCTTGTGCTGTACACCCCAGGATGTAGAGTTGCTGAGTTACTTAATTAAGCTTCTAGACTTCTCAAGTTGACACAATGTATAAACCATAACACTTCCCTAAGGACATGTAGTTTAGATATAATATAAGGGACAGAAAGAGAGGCCCGCTCTCTTACTTACTGCTTGCTTCCTCGATACTTCCCTGCTTTGCTGCCTTCCTGCCTTCTGCCTGCCATGGCCTGTTTCTCCTCTGTGATGCTCTCTGCCGTCCTATTCTGCCTGGGAGCCAGCCAAGTATGAACTGAAGCCTCTGCAATTTATGAGGCAAATAAACCTTTCCTTTTTAAACTTTGGGTGTTGGGTATTTTGTCTCAGTAATGAGAAAAGTAACTAAGACCGTCACTTTAGTGATGTAGTGAGAGCCTGTCTCAAAATTTAAAAAAAAAATTAAAAAGGACTGGGGATATAGCTCAGTCGGAAGGCCCTGTGTTCACTCTCCAGTAACACACACACACACACACACACACACACACACACACACACACACGGAGAGGATAGAGACTCAGAGAAGGCAGACCCAGGCCAAGGAGCACCAGAAAGATTGCAGGTGACCAGAAACCAGACAAAGACTGGGACCAGACTCCCCCTCAGAACCTTGGCCTCTCAAACTGTAGGAGAATAAGGTCCCATTGTTGTTGAATCCACTCAGTTTCTGCTGATTTGTTTCAGCAGCCCCAGGAGACAAATTCAGGGACTGGGACGCTCTGAAAAGGTTCATCTCCCCTCACCAAATCTGGGACAGGTGGGGAGGCACCAGGCTAGGTACCCCATGGGCACACTCCCCACTTTCAGTGGACAGAGGGCTATTCCAAGGCTCTCTGAGCTCCAGCTGGACTTTGGGCTGGTTGCTCCAGGAGTGTCAGAGGAGTGGCTCATAGTAGATCAGATTTCTAGGGTCAGGGGGTTGATGGGGACCCCTGCTCCCCAGGGACAAAACATACATGGACCCAGCTGGAATCCCTTCCACAGCCCCCCACTTCTTATGCACTGAAGGATACACCCCCAGCCCAGCCCAAGCCTTGCCTCCATCCACCTGAGATCTAGAAGACGCACTTCCCCACACAGTCTGACCTCTGCTCAACCTGCACCTGCAGCTTCTTGCATGGGGATGGTGTCCCCACAAGCCTATGACACCTTCTGAGTCTCCACCCAATCCTTTACCTTTTTTTTTTTTTTTCAGTACTGAGCGTTGAACCCAGGGCCTTCACACTGAGCTAAATCCTCAGCTGTTTTCAGTTTTTTTTTTTGGTACCAGCATTTGAACTCATGACATCACACTTACAAGGCAAGCACTTGAGCCTCTGACCTAAATTCTTGGACTCCTCAGCTGTTTTTATACTATGCAGTGTGAGCTGGCCTTCAACTCCTTTATGTAGCCCAGGCTGGCTTTGAACTCATGGTGATCCTCCTGGCTCAGCCTCCCAAGTGCTGGGATTACAGGTGTGTGCCACCATGCCCAGTAATTTATTTCATTCTTTGAGACAGGGTTTTAAAAAGTTGCCCAAGCCGGGCGTGGTGGTGCATGTCTTTAATCCCAGCACTTGGGAGGCTGAGGTAGGAGGATCGTTGTGAGTTCGAGGCCAGTTTGGGCTACAATGTGAGCGCAAGGCCGGCCTGAGCTACACAGTGCTACCCTGCCTCAAAAAATCAGGGCCAGAAGTTTGGCTCAGCGGCTTACGCACCTGTCAGGCAGGCGTGAGCTTGTGAGTTCGATCCCCGGTGCCGCAAAAAAAAAAAAAAATTGCCCAGGCTGGGTTTGAACTTGGGATCCTCCTGCCTCAGCCTCCCAGAGTGCTGAGCTTACAGGCATGTCCCGCCAGGCCTGGTTTATCCTCCCTGTTATTTGACCCTGTGTGAAGCCCATGTGGAATCCACATGTTTCCACACTCCGCAGCCTGAGGGTGCTAATTGAGTACCAAAGGGTAAGGTGGGTCTGTCTCGCTTGCTTCAGGTGCATTGTCCCTGGGAGACTGGCATTGCAGTGACACTTGCAGCTCCAGGAAGGGGAAAGTTTGGTGGCTGCTCGAGTTGATCTGCCCCGGTCCTAGTCGCTCCCCTGTGCCTGCAGGGGTCACATCTTGGGGAACAGGGGTCTCAGGAACACAGGGATGCAGACCTGGCTGGGATGGAGAGAGCTGGGTCTTGCTCTTGACAGTACCCCACACAGGCCTGGGTGCAGGCGGAGGTCAGTGAGGCTTCCCGGAGAAGAGGAGGCGGAGGAGGGTCACAGCGCTGGCAGGGCGCTGACTCAGCCACAGGAGCTGCTTCTCCAGGCTGTGCCTTCCTGAAAAACCGACCTTCCGTCAACCACAACTGCTGGCCAGTGCTAGGCAGGAAGCAAGTGTCAGGGACCCACCCAGGGCCAGGCCTGGCCTCCACCTCCCACCTTGGCCCGGCTACATCTCTGGGGACTTAGGATGAGGCCAACCCACCCCACCACCTCCTTCCGGAGTCTCCAGCTGTACCGGAGAGGAGGCTGTCTTGGGGCAGCCGGCATGGGGTTGGGCGTGTGCACACAAGGACACACGTCCTCTGCACATGGCCAGCCCACATGTGAGACGGCAGCACGCCATGTCCCCCTCCCCAGGACGCCCCAGAACATAAGCATGCCCTTGAGCACACACCCGTGCGTATGGGGGCTGCTGATCCCACAGGCGCACTCTTGCACACTGAGCATGTGCCTACGGCTGTGTGCCCCCACCAGAGGTGTGGGTTTCTGCCACTGGCACACCAGGTTTCCTGTGACTGTGCCAGGACGTCCCAGGCATGATTATTAATAGAGCTTGCTCATGGTCGCTTATGGGGACACCTCTATCCCAGGCACTAGAAGGAGCCAGGGCTTCTGCACAAAGTCCTCCCACAAACCCCACATTTGACCCTTCAAGGGAGGAAACACAAGGCCTCAGAGTTAGGACCTGAAAATGTCAGCTTGTCCTGGAGACACTCCCCATTGCCATCAGGAACAGAGGCCGAGGCCAAGGCTTGCTGTCTGGGTGTGGGCTGGGGTGGACCTTGCCAAAATGAACAGTAGAGACTAAAGAAACCCTTGAGAGTGGCAGGGAGGGCTTGAGGGGACTTCAGGGTTGCCACGTTCCTATGTGCAGGTCACCCACTGACCAAGAGTACACACCAGACATTCAGCCGTGCCCCGCTTATAGGAAGTGTGCTTTTCCCCAGGCAGTGGCTCTGGGTAGTAGCAAGTTGTCTGGCAGGTGTGTGTGGGGGGGGCATCCTTCTCCAAGATCTCAATTCTCCACTGCTTGTGTGTGTACTCCCTTTAAGAACAGCCTGAGTCCTCCCCCCACCCCCCAAGGGGAGGCAGGCGCATCCTTGTCTGGCTGCAAGGCTGTGGTTCCCAGGACATCACAATGGCCACACAACAGGGGTCCCTGGGGATGGAATCTAATCACGGGCTATTGAGGACCTGAAAGCCACGGCCCCTGCCCCTGCCGGCAGACAGGACACCCGATCCACCATCAGCCTGCCTCAAAAGGGGACACTGTCCCCCAGGGGCCCAGCCACAAGACACAGACAACGAGGGAAATGAGGGAAAGTGGGTCGTGGGGGTAGAGTGACAGCAACAGCAGGTGGGACATGACTGGAGCAGGACAGCCCCACTGAAGGGCCTGAGGATGTGCAGCCAGGGATGGCGGGAGCCCCTGTGTCACCATCCCGAGAAGGGCCGGGAGCTCAAGCCCCAGAGGTCAGAGATGCGCCCCAGACCCGGGGCCCTCCCTGTCAAGGAGAGACGTCATTGGCCACTGTAGCTGGAGTGGGGCCAGGGACCACTCACCCAGACCATCACCCCAGCCAGCTGTCCCACCACCCGACCCTGGAATGGGTCTGCACAGCCTCATGCAGCCTGGCCAGCAGAGCCTTCCAGGGGAAGTGGACAGAGGCTGGGAGAGAGCCTAAAGTCCCCAGCCTACCTTACCCCCTACCCCGAGCAGTGCTGGAGCCTCATTTCTTGGAACAGACGGCTTTCCTAGGGCACAGGAGACACTAGCCAGTGTGAGCCTATGGCTACTCACCCTCATAGGTGGCCTTCTCCTGCCCTCCTACCTCAGTCTACCCATCTGTCAAATGGGACTTTGAACTGGGCCCCTTTTACCTGCTCTTCTAACAAGGGCCACATCCAGTGAACACCTAGCTCTACTGAATTGACCACCATTATTGAGCACCAGATCACTCAGCTGGAGGGGGATTCAGGGGTAAAGGCCCTATGGGGAGAAGAAGGGGCCACCCTGGAAGACTTCCTGCAGGAGGCTGAGATGGACGCTGAACCTTCCTAGAGAAGTCAAATGCAGGGCAGGAAGGTGTGAGGAATGAAGGGTATCAGGAAGTTGGCAGGGCCTAAAGTGTGGTGGCCAACCAAGAAGGTGTCAGGTCAGAAGCCCACCTGTAGGACTCAGAGTCATCCCTCACTGTCCAGCCAGACCCATCTGCCCCAGCTCAGGACAAGGAACTGGCGTCCCTTAACCATGAGGCTGGCATGGAACTGTAACTCAGGGAATCCATGAACCAGGGGAGCCCACAGGATGCCCGCATCGGCCTGGAGGTCAAGGATGGCCTCAGCCCTGACTTCTGGACCTTGGATATCTAGTCAGCGGTGGCAGGCCAGAGACAGTGGACCGCTGGGCTCTTGCCAGGCCCAATCTTGCCGTCTGATCAAGTGGCCACCAAGAATGACCCAGAGGCTCCCAGGGAAGCCTGGTGTGCCCCTCTGCTGCTTCCACAGCTCCCTGTGGCGGGGTGGAGGAGGAGGCCCGCAGCCCCCACCTACCGCTGCACTATCTGGGCAGGTTCCACTTGTCAGATGCCAAGGGTAGGCAGAGTCACAACCCAGCGGGTTTGAGACCACTCTATACCACCCTGTAGTGACTGAGTCGGCTCACTTCCCTCTCTGAACCTCAGCTTCCTCATCTGCAAAGTGCAGCCACGCTCCCGGGCCCTTCCACTCCCCACCCCCAATCCCCTTGCTCTAAGCCCCATGTAGCTGGTGAGCGGTGGGCACCTCTTCCTGGGGTGCAGCCTAGGGAGCTGCTGGAGCACTGACCTTGGAGGCTGGGTCTGTGGGGACCGCCCTCCCTCTGCATGCAGGAGGAGGAGGAGACGCTGGGGGAGCATAACCTGGCAGGCGCCTCTGTCAATACTGCCTTCCTGTTTTGGAGACGGAGCTCGGCTGAGCAAACAGCTTTCAGGGAGGCCTCTCCCTCTCCCTCTGACCTGGCCTGAGCTGGGACCACCTGGAGGCTGAGTGGAGTGGTGGCAGGTGAGGACAGCCCTGCCACCCCTGACCCACTTAGCCCTGCACCCCTGAAACCCCAACCCTGCGTCAGCCCCCTCCCCACTCTCTCCAGCCACCACCGGAAGCCCCCATGCTATCCTTCCGCTGCTCTGGAAGCCACACTGTGTTGCCTGCCTGCTGTATTCTGTGCCCTCATGTGACCTCCTGCAGGAAGGAGGGACAAGCAGCTCCTCAGGCCACACCATCGGACACCTGCCCACCTTGTGTAACCCCAGGCCAGGAAGGAGCCACCCTGAGAGTCCTGCCCCTTCTAGAAACTTATCTTTGTTGCCATGGCATTGCTCTGTCCCTCCCCAGTTTTGAAAGCAAAAGTATCTTCAAACATGGGTTGGCAAATGTCCCCCACTCCAGGACCAGAATCACCCAGCTTGGCAACCTCTGGCCCAGTCCCTGCAGGCCAAGAGGTCTGAGCTATCTTGAGGAGGGACAGCCTCAGATGCCCGGCATTCTGGGTTGGTTTCAGCCTGGCTTGAGGCCCCAAGTCCCTGTCCCTGCCTTGCCAGCCAGTCTGCTCACCTCCCCAATACCCTCCCACACGGCTGCACCTCTGAGCTGCCAGGCCCTGTCCTCTCTGCAAATCCTCTAGGCAGGAAGGGAGAAGGGAGACAAAGGCAAAAGTAGCCCCAGTCTCATGTCATCTTCCTCTTCTGCTGGCCCCAAGGATACAAGGCCAGAGGGAGAGACAGACAGGCAGACACAGACAGACAGGCAGACACAGACAGACAGGCTCAGGGGTGATGAGGTCCTCATAGCTTCTGTAACGCATCTCACTAGGTTCGTTTCCTCTTGCTCTCTGCCTTCTGTGGCTCCCTGTTGCCTCCCACGTGGCATCCTGAGCTTGGACTGGAGGCTTCTGCTCACCACTCCGCGCTCACCTCCCATGGTGGCTCTTCTCACACCTACTTAACCCTGTGCACAACCTCTCCAGGTGTTCCCAAGGCCCCCACGTCTGCCTCCTGTCTAGCTGGACCTGTCCAAAGTGTCAAGCCCTGGGGCAAAAGTCATATCTTTCTCTAGAAGCCTTTCAGGGAGCCCCCTCCCCACCCAGCCCTGGCTCACAAGGGATTCAGAGGCCCTTAGCGTGTCTGTGCCTGGCCCATCCTCCCCACCTCGGCCTGCACAGGGAGATCTGGGTGCCTGTTGAATGCTCCTCTCAAGGCTGAGCTCCCTGGGGCCAAAGGCTGGTGAATTCCTTGTCTAAATCCCTCCATACCAAGCAGGGCTGGGCATGGAGAAAACATTTAGGGACAGTGCTGAATGGGCGAGTGAAATGGGTCGGGGTGGGGGGCAGGGGACAGGCGAACAGTCAGACAGACGAATGGATGAATGGAGTGGGTGGAAGCCTGAACCCAGCTATGACTCTTAGACCCAGTGACTCTTCTCTTTGCAGATGTGACTGTCATTCCTGGGGAGCCTAGGCTGCCACCCATCCAAGCCATATCCACTCTGCCCTTAAGAGGATAGAGGAAGCAACACCAGCCCATCTTACAGAGGAAGAGCTTGAGTTCACAGCGGTACCTGTCACACAGTGAACAAGGCCCCCTTGGAGCCAAGACTCTGACCTCGTCTGCCTCTACCCACCCTGGAGCCCCCTTCCACTGCCCCTGGGCACAGGGTCATGACTGGGGCGGGGGCTTGTGCCTGGTGCCTACTCGTGGTCGCCAGACAAGCTAGCCATTCTTGGGGAGACAAAGACCATTGGGGCCGGGTGACTCTGGTGTCTGCAGGGTGCGTGCCTGGCCTCTGCAGGACCTCAGTAAGTGGGTCCTGGTAGTCAGGCTCTGTGACTGGGACCTGCAAATCAGATTAGCCCCAGACAGCCCCACAACCCAGCTGGCTCCAGGCAGAATCACAGGAAGAGGCTCAGCTGCCAGGTTTGGGTCTCTGCCCTCCTAGTGTGGACAAATTCATGCCCCAGGGCTGAGGCCCTCTTCCTGCTGTCCCCTCTGGACTCCTGAGGTTTGAGAGGCCCTTGGAGGCCTGTGTAAGGGGTACTGGTACTCACTCCAGCAGGGTGCCACAGCTCAGTCATGAGCACTTGCCCCAGTTGGCCTCCAACAGGCTATCTATCCTCCTATCCATCCATCCATCCATCCATCCATCCATCCATCCATCCATCCATCTATCCATCCGTCGCATCCATTCACCCATCCATCCATCCATCCATCCATCCGTCCATCCAGGCATCCAATCATCCACCTATCTGACCTCCTGTTCATTCACCCACCTATGTACCTATCTTCCCATCCAATTATCTGTCCATCCATCCCTCCATTTGTCTGTCCTTCCATCCACCTGGCCATCTGTCTATCCCCCCACCCCCCAACACACATCATTCAGTCAATGTTTACTGAGTGCTTCCTTTGTGCCAAGCCCTGACACAGTGTAAGATGTGTTCTTGCCCTCATGAAGGCAGATGGGTAAATAGGCAGTTACAGCCTCAGGTGGCTGGTACTGATCCAGGGATGACATAGGGGTTAGAGGACTTCCTGGAAGAGGCAGCACTTGGCTGGCTTGCAGTATGCCCAGGCCAGGGTACCTCCCTGAGCCTTTCCCAGTCACTGAGGCCAAATCAGACTGGCCCTAACAAGCCCAGCCACCCTGTCCATGCCAGGGCCTAGGGTCCAGACCTTAGGGTCAGGCTGCCAGTGGGAAGGCGGTTGATTTATGCCTGCAGAGCACCATCCCAAGCCAACTTGGTGGGCAGGGCAGGAAGGCGCCAGCCACGTCACCATTACAGCCAAGCAGAATCTTGAGCCCACAGGGAAAGACGGGAACTGGCCCAAGACCACACAGAGTGGGCAGTGGCAAGGGTGCGGGGCAGGCAGGCATCTGGGACCAAGTGGGCCTCTGATCACAGCAGGAGATTGCCTATCCCAGCCTTCCAGTGCAACCATGGGAATCACCCCCACACCCCTGCCTGGAAGCCATGGTACTTAGCTTTCCACCAGGCCCTGTCCCTCTGCCGCAGTGACTGCTCATCCACAGGCTTTAGGCTGGGCCACCTTGGTCAGGCTACAGTCCCCTACAGGGTCTGTAGGCACCTAGTGCTCCCCTCTATAGGCCTGCAGTCTGGTATTCCTAGCTTGTCCAGTAACGAGTCTTACATTCCTGCCTGGATATGCAGTCAGGGACTCTACCTTCCCTCTCTGGACTGGGCTGTGGGCTGGGGGAGGCAGGTTCCCAGGACACTGAGCGGAACCACTGGACAGAGTAGTGATGGGCCGATGGGCGGCCTCGGATGACTTCCTGCGCAGTTAATGGCTCACCCATTATGTCTCCACAGATCTTCCCAGGACACCACCAGGGGCAGATGGCGGCCAGTCCCAAGGACTCCAAAGCCAGGAGACCCCAGGTTGAGCCTGTAGGTGAAGGGGCTCTGTACTCAGTGGGGATAAAACGCTGCCCCAAGCCTGGTGGGAGCCCTGGGGGCCTCAGGAAAGCCAGAGGCTGAGGATGTAGCTCAGCAGTAGGGCATTTGCTTACCAAGAGAAAGGTCCTGGGTTCGATTGCTAGCATTACAGAAAAACAGTCATCTCATATTACAGGCGGGGAAACTGAGGCTCACAGGAGTGGAGCAAGGTCACTGTCCAAGGTTGGTTGAAAGGTGGCCACTCTGGGATGGGAAGGCAAGAAGTCTGGCTGTGCTCCTGGAATTCTGCCCAGGGCCGGGGCCTGGGACCATCCTCCCTCAGCCCCTTTCCAGGACCACAGGGTCCCAAGGGGCTTCTCAGCCAACCTGACCTTCCCTCTTTCGCCCCCTCCCAGACCCCCATTTCCTGCCCTTGGCTAAGCACCTCCCTGGAGAGCAGTTTCTGGAGATAGCCTTGGGATCTGGGGGGAAGGGGAGTGCCTCAGGCTGGAGCTGGGCCTGGGGAAGGGGCGGAGGCGGCTGGCCGGCCACCCTCCTCCAGTTTTCAGACCTCAAGGAGTCACCACGAAATTCCATTCTCCTGACAGCAAAGAAATAAAATCACCCTTGCCAAAGCCTGCAGCCCCCACAAGAAAGCTGCAGGCTTTGTCCTGCTGTTCCCAAAACAGTGGCCATAGCTGTGTCCCCCACTCCCCCACGCCTGGTTGCAGGGATTCTTTCTGTACAGATGCTCCCACTCTGAGCCTCAGCTTGTGCTCTGTACGATGGGCGCATTGCCCCCAGTGCCTGGCATTTGAAAACCACAGTGGCCAGAGAGCCAGGAGCATGAAGGCCTAGGGTTAAAGGGCTTGAGCAAATTCTACCCTCTGATTTGAAGGACTCAGTCAGGTAGTTGTGAGTAGAATGACTGCTCCCTGTTCCCTCTTGGCAGTCTGCAGAATGTCTGGACCCCAGGGGTGCCCACTGACTCTCCTTGCCTTTGAGTTGATTCCAAGTCCAGGGCACAGATGTCAGGGTCAGGCATGCTTGGGCTGTTGGGGAATGAGGAAAACTGTAGAAGCAGCAAGAAACAGGGCTGGGACGCCTAAAATGTACGTGAGCACCAGGTCAGGACTTTTAAATCTACCGGCAAGGGGAAACCACGGACTTGATCTTTCTGTGCACAGCCTATGGCAGATGGGTGATGTAGTCAGAGCTGCTTGGTTACCGCAAGGAGAATAAATAGGGCAGGCAGGTTGGGGACAGGGAGATCAGGGTGCAGCATGCCAAGTGGTCCAGGGGAGAGAGGACTGGGTGGAGGAGGCTCAGACTCCAAATGGTTGGGAAGCAGACAGGTGGGGATTGGTGGTAGGGGTGAGGAAGTAGGGCAAAGATGCTGAGGCTGAGGCTGAGGCTGATGCTGGGCTGGCTCCTGGGGAGCTCCCTCCCGAAGCCACCGGAGTCACGGGAGGCTCCAGGGCTGGAGGTCAGCCTGACGGGGAGTTTATGGCAGGAGGTGAGGCTATGGGAGACTTGTCACTTGGGCACAGCTAGAACCATCTGCTCACAGGCATCTGCCTGCCTGAGGTGGTATCTGCTAATTACCTGGGACCCTCCGGAAGAGGCCTGGGAACCACCCCCCCACCCTACCCCAACACAGAGGGGCTAGGGGCCCCCTGAGCAAATGGGCCAGAGCCTCTCAGTGGGGGTGGGGCAGACGTCCATTGAGGAAATCTTCCCACAGCCCTACTACGGCCAGCCGAGGGCCCATCTCTGGCCTCTCACGCCAGAATTCCACGAGGTCGAGGCCGTCCTGCCTCTTTGACATGCAGGGGAGGGTCCATAACTGGGCAAAGGGAAGAGCGCTGTGGACACAAAGGGGCCAGCGAGCAGGATGGTTGGGGGCTCAGCCGTGGGAGGCATGGTGGGTGCACAGGGTCTCCTTAGTGCGGGGCAGGCCCTCAGCGCAGCCAAGCGGACAGCCACCTTTAGCTGAGCACCCGGAAGACGCTAAGGGAAGGGGGCTCGGACCCTGTGCCCGCTCCAGGGGACCGCGGGCCACTTCCGGCCCGTAGCCCCTCACCCGCGCTCCAGGAGCGCATTCCTGCCGCCTCCGCTCGTGCAGGGGGTCGGGCGGGGCCCGTGGGAATGGCCGGGGTTGGGGGCCGTGTGCCGGCAAGGCGGGGCGGAGCGGCGCACAGCTGGGTCACATCTGGCCGGAGCAAGGAGGGACCAAATGGGACAGAAGGCGGCCTTTCATCCCGCGAGGGAAGCGGCGGCCTTAGTTTCTCCTCGCCACTGGGCGCTTAAGAACTTCGGGGGAATTCCCCGCTATACCCCGACATTCAAGGAAGTAGCTGGGCGAAGGGTGGAATTTGGTACAGGTGTTCTCGCTGGAACGAGGGGACAGACTTCTGTCTGTCCCGTTGCCTTGTACCCAGAGGAGGAAGCTGGGCTCTGGAGGGAAGTCAGGACATACCCTGCGGGGAGCCGGAGCCGAACAGAGTCCCGACACCCAGGCCAAAACGGGGAGGGCGCGCCCTTGCGCGTGCCGGGCGCCGAGTGCAGCCCAGGCCGGCGCTGGTCAGCCTAGGTGTCCCCTTTTGGTGCATCCGGCGCGGGCCCGACCCGAGCCCCAACCACCCCCTCTCTCCTCCCCCTCGGCGGCCCGCGGGGATGACCCTGGGCAGGGCGGGGCGTGCACGTGTGCCGGCGGCAGGGGCGGCCGCGGTTCCCAGACCCCCGCCGTGGCCCCACGTGGGCGGTGCTCCGCCCCCTGAGGGCCCGAGCCAATCAGCATGTGAAGGCGTGACCGAGAGTGGGGGTTTAAGAGCGCTGGTGTTCTAGTGGCGCGCAGTTAGACGGCGCAGGACCCAGAACCTGGGTAGTGCGTGCGCTCTGCCGGCCGCGCCCACCATGCTCAATCGCTGCGGCCGGCGATTACTGCTAGGGCTGGCGGGCGCGCTGCTCGCTTGCCTGCTGGTGCTCACCGCTGACCCACCACCGCCTCCGGTGCCCGCCGAGCGCGGCCGGCGCGCGCTGCACAGCCTGGTTCCCCCAGCGCCTGGTTTGGGAGCAGCGGCGGCGCCACGAGTGCTCGCCCGCGAGGTGCACAGCCTGTCCGAGTACTTCAGCCTGCTAACTCGCGCGCGCAGGGACGCGGGCCCACCGCCCGGTGGCGCCCCCCGTCCTGCCGACGGCCACCCGCGGGCCCCCGCTGAGCCACTGGTCCCCCGCGATGTCTTCATCGCGGTCAAGACCACCAGGAAGTTTCATCGTGCGCGCCTAGACCTGTTGCTGGAGACTTGGATCTCGCGCCACAAGGAGATGGTGAGTCCCGCCTAGCCACGCAGGTGGGGTGGGGTGCGCGCCGCCTTGTCCAACGGCGGGGGCACTGTCCGCTGGGTCCCAGCTACGTTTCTGTCACCTGTCTAGCGGCCCAGTGGCACCGATCCAGACTCTTTGAGCCCTGTTTACCTCCCGGGAGCCACTGTCCGTACGGTTGTGGGAGTGTTGGCAGAGGGGGCGTCCCCTATAGGCTCCAGAGGCCTGGATGGCCGCACCGACCCTACAGCGCTCTTCGAGTTTGGGGTTGGTGCTTGTGATGCTGCTCTCCAAACTACAGCGAGCAATGGTCTTCATTTTCCCCAAACGTCCCAAATCATATTCTGCTCCAGCCCATTGCGGGACATCCCCCCGGGGCCCCGAACCTTTCTCGGGAGAAGGGCACGTGTCTTGGAACTGAGGGGAGGACATAGGCAGGACCAGGTCCTGTACTCATTTTTTCAGTTTGCTGTGGTGTGGGGTCAAGGCACTGTTGGTTGGTGCGTCCTGTGAAGTGCATCTTGAAAGAAAGGTGATGGGTTTTAGGGGTCTGTGAAGATCCTCTCCTCTCCTACTGGAGACCCTGAGGCTTCTATCTTTGCGCTTCACTCCCCCAGTTGGGTATCATGTTCCTAGACTTAATGAAGACACACCCCACTTTGAAATCGCCCCTGAGGCTACAGCAGGACGGTTGGGCTGGGGCGGGAAGGGGCAGAGGGCGGGGCCTGTAGGATCAGTGGGGAAGCAGCCCCAGATAGGGAGGGAGGCTCAGGGGTATCTGGGGTGAGGATGGGAGCGTAGAGAAGACCAACCCCACATCCCTAACCCCTGTGCAGGCCCCGAGACCCAGGGATTCTGGCCTCACTGAGGGTTCCATTCGTGGCAAAGTGGGGGTTAGGGTACAAGGCCCTGCTGATCTCCGGGATGGGGCTGGAGAGCAGCGTCCTATCTAGTCCAGGCTGGAGGGCGGGGGGTGTCTGGGAACCCCATGGCAGCCTCCTGGGAACCAGGCGTCCCTTCCCAGGGGCTCAGGAGGCCTGTGGGAGGGGGTGGCGGGGGACCATGGGTTTTGTTTGGCGACTGGGGCCGTTAGGATTCCCAGCGCTGGGCGGCTCTCACGCTGGCCCCATGGGCAAGGTAACAAAGCCCCTTTCTCCAGCGAGAAAGGCGTCGGGCCTCTTGTGTGCAGCTCTGTGCTCCATGGGAACCGCCGCTGCCGTGCTGGCCACTCAGGTTGCCTGGCGATGCGGGGCCTGCCCCCCCACCCCTGACAACTCTTGTGGGGCACCATCCCTGAACCAGGGACGCCCCCTCCCCCAGCACTTGACCTTCCTGCCCCCTCAGGATTGCCACCAACCAGCTCTGAGCCCCTCTCATCATGGAGTTTGGAGCTTTTTCCAGCAGAGAGGACATGGTCAGGGGGTCTTAGTTGTCTCAGCTGGGTTGAATAATCTTGAGCAAACCTAGGGCCTCTCTGACTCAGTTTTTGAGTCTCTACAATGGGGAAAACATTGCCTTCCCAACAGGGTGTTTTAAAACGACTGACAAAGCTTTGAGGCCTCAGGGGCATCTAATAGTATTCAGAGTCAGAATCATCACTGCACTGGGCCTTGACGACCCTGCTGAAAGGTTGCCCCATTAGAACCTGCTGAATCTGCTGCCACCATTAGCTCAGATGCACACAGCAAGCACAGACCCTCTTGTGTGTTGTGGGCAGGCGTCTTTGGAACTTGTAGCACAGGGCTTACTTTCCTAACCCGTGCAGTGCAACTCAGACCTAGTTTCAGTGGGGGATACTGGAGAGGCTGTGAGATCCAGTGGGCATTTGCCTGCAGGAAGGGGTGGGCAGGCTTCCTGGGGGAGGTGCCCTCTGCACCCCATTGAGTCAGGATGCCTTGGAAAGGCAATCTGGGAATCTGGGGCATGAGCCTCAAGCCTCAGGGGCTGTGCTGGAAGCTTCTAACCACTGGAAAGGTGGGGGTTGGGGGGCTGTCAGCAAGGCCTTGAGGTCAGGGTGAAGAGCCTGGCTCCAGGCCTGCTGCTCCTCCCCCACCTCCCAGGAGCACGCCAGGCAGCAGCGGCTGCCACCACAGCAGCCACAATGGTTGGGGGAGAACTTGGCATCCTGTGTTTCTTTGAATCAAGGCTCTAGGAACAATGCCGCTTCCTGTGGGTGTCCCCCCCCCCAGGCCTCGTCCAGTCCTGTTGCCCTCACTACCCTGATTCTCCTCCTTCGGGAAGTTGGGGGGGGGGCGTAGGTTCCTAGGAGGCCCCAAGGTGTGACCATGACTTTGGTTTCCCCACTTGTGTACTTGGGGTGGTGATGGTGACAGTTAGGGAAAGGACAATCTGTCAGCGCTTTGCTCAACATAGATGAGCGCTATTGAGCCCATTTACAGAGGAAGAAACTGAGTCAGGGTGAAGGAGGGGAGTGGGCTACAGCTGAAGGCTCTTCTCTTTTTCTCCTGCTGGCTGTGTTGGGGAGATGGAGGCTCGACACCCGGGCCCTCCAAGCGGTTCTCCGGGAGGCCTCCCTGCTCCCGAGCTGAACAAAGGTGACTTTAATCTCCTGTAGCCCTGGGCTGGGTTTTTAGGATACCACCAAAGCGAGGGAGAACAGGCCTTGCTTGATCTCATTAAGAAAGCATTTTCCTTTTAATCCAGCTGCGCACCGGAGCGTCTGCTCGGCCGGCCTTCTCCGCCTCCCACGGCATTCCTGGGCTGGGGTGCTGGGGCGCGAGTTGGGGACTGGGTGCGAGTCTGTGCCCGTCCAGGGTGTCTGCCCAGCCCTGGAAGGGGAGGTGGGGTTCGTGGAGGGGAGGTATAGATGGCATCGTTATATCCTTGAGCCTGGGGCCTGCGACCTGCACCCCAGGAGCTTCACCCGGGGGTGTGTCCAAGCCCAGGGTCTTGTTGGACCAAGAGCTGGGACTGTCCAGGTGTGCGAGGTTGCTGCCTTCTGGCCTGCAGGGATCCCTGATCACTGGGGGTGTGATGCGCTGCAGGCCCACAAGCACGGTAGCCTCCCTTGGAGGTGTGTGTACCCAAAAGGAAATTAAGGCCTGGTGGGTATGGGAGGGCACCCCCCGCCCCGCTGCCGTCTGCTCTGAGCACCCCTACCTGCCCCAGGCTCGCGCTCAGTCCTGTGGGGACATGGCAGGCGGCACGCGCTGGGCGGGGCCGGCAGAGGAAGGCACATACCTCCCCGTGTGCCGACGGGCCCAGGCCGGCACCAGCAGCTCCTCACCCCATCCCTGCGGCCCCCTCCTCTTCTGCAGAGCCATCCTGGCGGGGTGGCAGGATGGCTGGATGCCGGCGCAGGTGGAGCTTTGCTGTGGCCTTGGGCAGGGCGCAGTCCTCTGCAATGAGCCTTTACCTTGCCTGAACAACAGGAGGGGTCCCAGCCCTCACTCAGGGACTGGGAACCTGAGCCCTTTCCTGCCACCACTGTGCTGATCAACACCGTCTCACAGAACCTTGGGGACAGTTTTGGCAGAGGATCATCAGCCACACTTGTCACACACTGGGGGACCAGCTTAATGGCACAGTCTTGGGCTGCAGCACTGGTGGCCACACCCCTGCCCGAGGACCTCTTGCCCAGCCTGGCCCAGTTAACCAAGCCAGCTGTATGGTAATGACGGCATGGCCACTCCTGCTTAACTCTCCAAGTTAAGGCCGCCTGCAACCCTCGCCGCTAGGCCCAGGACAAAGCCAGCCGACAATGCCTGGTGATTCATCCTCCCTCTGGGCCCTTTGTCTGCCAGGGCTTGGCAGCCACCCAACAGAGGCCTTTGTCCCTAACCCAAGTGACTGAGACTTGGCTTCCCAAAGCTCTTGCCTGTCCCCGCTGCCTGTCCCCTGCCCCCTCCTGTGGCCCTGAAGCCCATAGGCAGGCACTGTGTCAATAAGGGTGTGTGCCACCAGGTGCACACGGCGGGCTGCGGGCTGGCCAGGAGCCGTTTACCTAGTGGTAGGTGGGGCATCCCACCTGGCTCGTGCCTCCCAGCTGCTGAGGTGACCTTGGGCCCAGCTATCAAGGCTAGAGAGTGAGGCCCCCCATCCAGCTGCCACTCGCCCTGGGTACTTGAGCCCTGTTTCTTGCAGGTGGGGAAAGCGGTAGGGGCATGGGGACTAAATGCTGGTGGGGGGATGTCCAGAGCTGCAGCAGCCAGACTCCAGGGGACCCAGTACTGCCCACCACCCCCACCACGGCTCCGGGTCAGAGACACCAAGCTGCTGCTCAGGGTCGTGTCTTTTCTTCCAGACGTTCATCTTCACCGACGGGGAGGATGAAGTGCTGGCCAGGCACACGGGTGAGCCCTGGGCTTGGGGGGCTTGGGGCAAGGAGGGGGTGCCTTCCTTCAGAGCAAACGTCCCTCCTTCCTCTTCTACAGGGGCCAAGAGGTCAGGGGCCGAGGGGCTAGGAGGGCAGTTTACTCAAGGGTTTGCTCAACGCTCCGCCCCACCACTCGGGGCCCCCAATTCTCATGCAAACGAGGCCCTTTCAGCCCCCAAGGTCCCTTTGAGCCTGGCCAGCGGCAACAGGTGGCGGGTGCTGGGAAAAAGCTGGCTGAATGGGCAGGGGCGGGGCGCCCTGGGGAGGGGGCGGGCTGGGGGAGGGTCCACAGGCCTCAGCGCTGCGCTAGGGCAAGGGGGGTACCTGGGGGACCCTGCTGGTGCCCAGGCCCTCACAGCACCCCCACCCCTGCAGGCAATGTGGTCAACACCAACTGCTCAGCTGCCCACAGCCGCCAGGCGCTGTCCTGCAAGATGGCTGTGGAGTATGACCACTTCATTGAGTCCGGGAGGAAGTGAGTTGGTCCCAGGAGCTCTCCTGCCCTGCCCACACCCCGCTGGCACTTTCCCCTGTCTGAAGGTGCCCTCCTCATGGCCCTTCCTTGCCCTCAGATGGTTCTGCCATGTGGATGATGACAACTACGTCAACCTGCGGGCCCTGCTGAGGCTGCTGGCCAGCTACCCACACACCCAGGACGTCTACATCGGCAAGCCCAGCCTGGACCGGCCCATCCAGGCCACGGAGCGCGTCAGTGAGAACAGGGTGGTGAGTTCCATGAGCCTGGAGTGGGTTGGGGCTGGTGACTGTTCTGTCCTGCAGCCTCACGACAATTTCCTGTCCCCAGCGTCCTGTCCACTTCTGGTTTGCCACCGGCGGGGCTGGCTTCTGCATCAGCCGAGGGCTGGCTCTGAAAATGAGCCCATGGGCCAGGTGAGTGCATGGGTATCAGGGTCCCATGCACGCTGTGGAACCGTGGGGCCTGCCTTCCCTACACTGGGGTTCTGGCCTTGTGTGTGGGCTCTACCTGCCTCCTGCCCACTCTTTCCCCAAAATTCAGAGGCAGCTGCGCTCACAGCCACTACTCCACAGCTGCCCTGCTTGGAACAGGCACCAGGGGCAGTAGCACCCTGTGTACCATTGGACAGGCCTCTTCCTGTGTTAGAAACCCCCACGCACACTCAGAACCAGGGAGCCTCAGAACTGGTGTGGAGGAGGAGGTGGCGCCGGGGCAAGGGACACAGCATGTTCTTAACCCTGCCCCTCCAGCACATCTGCCTCTTCTCTGCCCAGTCTGTGGAGTCCTGCCCAGGCCCCCCACAGGCAGCTGCCCCTGCTCACTGTCCCCACCCTTCCCCCCTGTAGTGGTGGCCACTTCATGAGCACCGCAGAGCGCATCCGGCTGCCAGACGACTGCACTGTGGGCTACATCGTGGAAGCCCTGCTGGGCGTGCCCCTCATTCGCAGTGGCCTCTTCCACTCGCACCTGGAGAACCTGCAGCAGGTGCCTGCCTCTGAGCTCCACGAGCAGGTGCGCCGTCCCTGGGCCCGGCCAGGACTGAATGAGCCCGGGAAGGGCTGAGCATAGAACCAGGAGGGACTCAGGGGTGAGGGGTGAGTGGGTAGAGCCCAGAGGGCACCAGTTGGGATGGATCACTATTTTAAAGAAAAGGTCAAGCCAGGTGGGGTGGTGTGTGACTGTAATCACAGCAGTCTGGGAGGCTGAAGCAGGAGTGTATAGATCATGAGTTTGAACCCAGCCTGGGCAGTTGAGTGACTTAGGAAGACCTTGTCTCAAAATAAAAATTAGAAAGGGCTGGTGATGTAGTTCAGTGCTACCTAAGGTGCTGGGTTTAATCCCAAATACCGCAAAAATGGTAAATCAAGGTGGTCAGGAGGAGCCTTAGTACCAGCTGCCTCAGGGCACCAGGGTCTCTGACAGGGCCATCCCTCCATCCTCCACCTCTGGCGGAACCCATGTGCTCTGAGCCTTTCATTTGGGGTCGGTTGATACTCTCTTTGTTCATGGCTGCAGCCCCCACTCTGGACTCCATTCCTGGGCCCTGGGTGTCACCCTGTCTAGGGCCCAGGCACAGCTGAGCCCCTCCGGCATCACCTGACCCTTCCCACACAGGTGACCCTGAGCTATGGCATGTTTGAAAACAAGCGGAATGCTGTCCATGTGAAGGGCCCCTTCTCAGTGGAGGCTGACCCATCCAGGTGAGGAAACCGAGGCTCCAGCAGGACTGCAGCTGGTGTCCTTGGCTCTTTCGCTTGGGGAGGTGGTGGACCTTCTTAGGTGCTTCAGGACTGCAAGTGGTACTTGGCACTGTGCCCTGCATGGACCAGCCCTCCGCTCTGTCCCTGCAGGTTCCGCTCCATCCACTGCCACCTGTACCCGGACACACCCTGGTGTCCCCGCACCGCCATCTTCTAGCAGCCACGGCTGAAACCCCTGTCCTTGGGTGCCCCTGGTATCCAAAGGGCCCAGGAACCCCTGTTGCTCTGTCCTGGCCTTGGCCCTAAGGCTTCCCCCCAGGGCCGCACTCTTGTGTGTGTATTACGTGCCCACCAGGCAGCGGGCTGCTGGGCAGTTCCGCTCCTTGAGGAGCTGGCAGGAGGACCACACACCCTGTGGTCCCTCTGGGTGGCTCTATGTTGTTATGAGTTTTGGATCTCTGTTGCTCAGGGCTTCTCTGCAGGGATATGGGTGCCCCGCCGCACTGAGCACAGGCCCTGGAGTCTTGAGCCATGCTTGGGGCAGGGGAAGCTGGTTTGGGGGTGAGAGGCCTGCACCCTTCCTGGGAGTTCAGGCACTGTGTGTGGCTCTGAGTAACAGGAGCTACTGCCCCATCCCAGTGACCCCGGGATTCGCCCAGTGGTTGTGCAGTTAGTGAACAGCCCTCTTGGGTTGGGGGCCTTCCCAGCCCCCCGAGATCCTGCTTTGTCTCCCCCAATTGGGGGAGTCAGAGCTGAGCATTTTATCTCCTCTCCAAAGTAGAGAGAATGTCGCCCACAGTGGGCGTGTATGTAAATATTGTGACAGTATTTTTTTACTGTGCTGTTTTTGAAAGGGGGTGGGCTAAGGGGGGGGTTGTGTGTTGTTTTTAGGGGTTGGGATGGGGAGGGTCTTATTTTATGTTTTCTGTGGATCAGAAAAAGCAGAAGCCAAACTTGGGATTCCCTTTGTTTGTAAAGCTGACCCAGGAATATCTAACCTGCTCTGTATTTATGTGTTCCAGTATCTGGAATCCCCTTCCCCTTTCCTCCTCCAGACCACCTGGCTCAGTGTGGCTCACCTGGCCTGTGGGGTGTGTCCTGTGTTCTGTGTTCTCTTTGCAAAGACATAGCTAGGAAAGTGGATGATAAGGGAGAAAGCTCTCAGGGAATTGGAGTGTTGTTGCTATGGTGACGTCCTTTTGCTGTGAATAAAGGTGCTCTTTGCAGCAACCCAGGCTCCGGGTCCTGGCTTGAAGTTGGGTCCAGGTCCATCATGTTGGTTCCAGAGGGCCAAGGGTTGAAGGAAGGGAAGATCTGGTTTGCTCCACAGGGAGTAGGCAAGTACAAAACCCAGTGGGGTGAGGTGGTACACCCCTGCAATCCTAGCACTCTGGGAGGATGGGTGAGGGTTGGAATTTCAAGCCTAGGCTGGGCAATTTATTGAGATCCTGTCTCAAAAAGTAAAAAGGTGTGAGGATACAGCTCAGTACAAAGTTCCTGGGTTCAATCCCCAGTACCCAAAACAAACAAGACTGTACAAGCCAACTACTTTGGAAGGAAATTTGGGATTAAAATACCTGCTAGCAGCTGGGCATGGTGGTGCACATCTGTAATCCCAGCACTGAGAAGGCTGAGGCAGGAACATTGCTGTGAGTTCGAAGCCAGCCTGTGCTACATAAGAGTTCAAGGCCATCACTACATAGCAAGATCCTGTCTCATAAATAAACATATAGGCGCCGGGCGTGGTGGCGCACACCTTTAATCCCAACACTCCGGAGGCTGAGGTGACGTGAGTTCAAGGCCGGCTTGGGCTACAACGTGAGTGCAAGGCTGGCCTGAGCTACATAGTGTGACCCTGCCTCAAAAAACCAGGGCCGGGAGTTTGGCTCAGTGGCTTAAGGGCCTGCCCTGGCAGGTGCGAGGTTGTGAGTTCAATCCCCAGTGCCGCCAAAAAAAAAAAAAAACATATATATACATACATACATACATATGTAAGTAAGTAAATATCTGCTGGGGGGACCTGAGAGGAGTGGCCAGCCCAGTGCAGGGTGGTCACTGGTGGGCAGGCATCGGGGCTGCAGACCCTGCCAAGGGAGCAGCCTTAGGCTCTGAAGTTCGTTCCCTCCTGTAAGAGGATCAGTGTGGCTGAGCATGGCACCTCCCTACCCACTTTTTTCACAAGCCCACCGAGTCCATTCTGCAGATGAGGCAACTGAGGCCCAGTGCAGACAACGCCCAGGTCAGGCATTGGAGTTGCTGACATTTAGATCCAACTTCTCTTTTCATGTGGAGCTGGGGAGGGCCCTTCCAGGATGGCAGTGCCCAAATGCCTGCTGCCTGGCTGGACCTGCCCTCACCTTCACAAGTCCCAGGAGCTGGGCAAGTCTCCAGACTCCGCTCATCTAAGGACAGCAGCTCTGCGGGGGCCTTTGTTCCTCAAATTCAGTGTTTGAGGGACACCTAGCCTCCAGCTGGGGAATCCCCTCCCCACCCCCCTTCCTGCTGCCTCACTTCCTCCTCTTCAAACTGAACTGCCCCCCTCCCCACCCTCTGTTCCCCCCACACCCAGGCGCCTGCTCTGGGCTGACTGCCTCCGGGCCTCCCATTTTACTGTGCTTCTGTGGCTCACTGTTTCAGGCAGAGCTCTTTGAAAGGTACCTCCCCCTCCCTGACACACTGGAGACCCTCCCTAGCCCCTTCCCCTGCCCTGCCAGACACGTGCCCATGGGCACAGCACCCCGCAATGGGCTCCATTCCTCTTATCCTCTGCTGGTGGCTGCCCTTGGCTGAGGCCTGAGCGTGGAGAGGCCTGAGTCAGCAGCAGGGTGTGGTTTCCAAAGGCCATGGCACTGTGGGGTGTGGGCAGTGGCTAGGTCAGAGTGGGGAGAAAGCACAGCCCCTCACCCCTGTGTGTCCGGGCCCCTGTTGTGGGCACCCCCAGACTTTGCTGCTGTTGTCCTTGGTATGAGCAGGGTACAGGGCCTGGTAGAGATGATGGCCATGTACTCTTGGATGGTTCAGGACAGTCTTCTGGACAAGGAAGTTTGACACTTGGGTGGGCGGGGGTGTCACAGCGGAACAGGCTGTGGGCACAGCCCAGGGGCCTCTTTCCTGCCTGGGTGAGTCAGAGGCGGGGTGCTCTCCGCCTGGTCCCCCACACTGCCTCAGCAGCTTCCCTGAAAGAGCAGTAGACAGGAGGGGGGATGGGGGAGCAAGGTGTGGCAGGGCATAGTGGCCAGGACAGCTCTGTGGACAGCTGGGACAGGTGGGCTATCTGTCAGCATTGGGACCATCTGTCCATTACCACAGCTGGCCAGATGGTCCCACGTGGTACCAGCAGTGTGGGGGATACCCTGCCCTCCCCAGAGCCTGGGCCTCTTCATCAGAAAGGGGTAGCTGGTGGGGAGGGGTTCTGGGAGGGACACAGACCAGCAGCCTCGGGCCTTTCCTGTCTCAGGGAGAAGCTGAGCAGGGAAGTTGCTCCTGCCAGAAGGGGAAGCCGGTTTAGGAGGGGCTGTAAGTCAGCAGGTGCCTGGTTCCTCCTAACCGCTCAGGGTGTGAGGAAGGGGCTCTTGGAGCCACCCAGGCAGTAGAGGGACTGTCTGTCTGCAGGGAGGTCCCAAAGATGGCTGCCCCCACCCCTACAGTGGCATCATCCTGCCAGCCCACACCCAGGCTGGAGCCAGTCAGGAGTCCTGGCTGGCTCTTTCCAAAACTGCCCATTTGTGAAACTCAGAAGTAAAACTAATTTAAGCACTCGGGAGCCTGAGGCAGGAGGATCGTTGCAAGTTTGAGACCAGCCTGGACTATAAAGTGAGGTCAAGGCCATCCTAAACTGCACAGGGAGACCTTGTCTCAAAAAAAAAAAAAAAAAAAAATAACCCTATAGGTTGCTGGGTCCTCAGGGAGGGGGGCAAGACAGCCTCTGACCCCAGCTTCCACTTTCCAGGGGAGTTGGAGGGCCGGAGGGGTGTGTGCAGTGGCCTGGAGTCTGGGGTAAACAGACTCCCACTGGGGTCCCCAAAGCTGACATCCCAGAGGAGGCACCTCTTGGCCACAGTGGGAAGCCTTTGTAAAGTGGGGCGAGCTGGGCATTCCCCTTGGCACGCACCAGGGTAAGGTATAGAGCGGGGACTGACTGGAGGCCTGGAAGGCTGGGAGGCAGATGGCGGTGGAGTCGGGATCCCAGGTCCTCCTGCCACACCTGCTCCACTCCCAGTAGCAAGCAGGTGGCAGACCAGACCTGCTGGGTGGCTTCTCCAAGCCCCTTCTCTGGACCTGTCCGAGGGAAGCAGGGGGCCAGGCCCAGACCCCCTCCTGTGTAAGTGAGACAAATTGGCTATACCCCCTGCCACCCAGAGAACCATCTGCCACCCCAGCCCTAGCCTTATTGGGCATTCTTGGAGGTGCCCCCTCCCAACATTACTTTCAGAGCCTAGAGTCAAGTGCCCCAGAAGGCACTTGGGACATTCTCAGGAGGGATTCAGGGACCAAGAGACACCTCACCTCGATCCCTAGAGGTTGCCCAGAATGGGACGCAGAGTTGTAGCTGTTTCCCCATGTATACTTAGCACCCGGTTCCCAGCCTCTACACCCGCAATACAACCAGTCACAGTCCTTGGGCGCCTCCTGGCGGCAACGGTGGCGTCTCCCGTCTGAATCCCGCTATTTCTGAGACCCTCGCCTGGACCTAGGCGTGCAGGCCAAGGGGAGGAAGGACGTGACCTTTGCAGCTTGCGCTTGCTCTTCGACGCTCACTGTACACCGTTACCAATGACTCGGAGCACTTTTACCAGCGTCTGACGTGCAAAACGGGGAATGCCGAGCATCGGAGCAGAACCAGCGGCCCCGGGGAGCCCGACTCTTCCTGCAGTCTTAAACGAGAGGTGTCTGACAGGGTCCTCATGGGGGGACCGTGCCACTCCTCTCCAGCAGGCTGCCTGCCGGCTGAGCCGCATAGCACCTCTGCGTCCCTGTGGGGCTGCTGATCCCCGGACTCCAGGGCAGGAGCCCCACTGGAGTTCGCCCACCACCGTTGCCGCCAATTGCCGCCTAGGGTCCAGCGCCCCCTGCTGGCACTTGCCGGTCCCAGCGCCTTTCCTGTTTTCAAATTCTGTGGCTTCCTCCAAAGCATTAAATCACAGCTCCCCACATAAGTGTTCACAGGCCCCTCGCTCAGGGATTTCAAGTCCTGGCTCCTGGCTGCTATCTCCTGCACGTCTTGTCCCGTCTATCTTTGAGACCTCGGCGTAGCCGCTCTCCACTTGCCTGTGGCATCTTCAACCCCGCCCCCACAGCCTCCACCCTCCCTGCCTCCCAGTCTCCTCTGCCTCCACCTTCCGTCCAGCTCTCCACGTGTATCCTGACCTTAAGGAGTCTTTCATTCCCATCCCCGCTTCGAGGGCTTGTTCTCACCTGGCCGAAATCTCAGGCACTGCAGACTCGAGCTCACCTTCAGCTCCCATTGCTAAGCATGTCTCCCGTGGGCCAGGCTAGCACCTGGGACCTGGTCATGGGAGCTGGCCACCTGCTCTAGGGGCTCCATGTGACTGGAGAAAAATGCCTTCTGCCCCAGGCAAGCCTCACTTTGTTGCAGACTCTGGACCTCAGGGCCCTCAGTAGTGCCCCCCAACCCCTCTCCTGCAAGCCTACCCCCTCTCTAGCCTCTAACCACCTTGCTTCCTGTTTCACAGGACCTTGCCATCCCACCCCCCAGCTCCCACACCAGGGCTGGCCAGTGTGTCTGTAGCCAGCGCTCCGCTGGCCATAGCTCCCAACCTTCCTTGGCTGCTCAAGAAGTCCTAGTCGGGTGGGGTGTTACACACGTGTAATCCCAGCAGTTGAGGTAGACGGATTGAAAAGTCTGACCCCAGCCTGGGTTACTTAGGGAATACCTTGTGTCAAAAGTTGATGGGGTGGGGGTGGCTGAGGAAGTAGCTCAGTATAAAGTTCAAACCCCGAGCTGGGCGTGGTGGCGCACGCCTTTAATCCCAGCACTTGGGAGGCTGAGGTAGGCAGAGCGTTGTGAGTTCGAGACCGGCTTGGGCTACAATGCGAGCGCAAGGCCGGCCTGAGCTACATAGTGTGACCCTGCCTCAAAAATCTAGGGCCGGGAATTTGGTTCAGTGGCTTAAGTGCCTGTCTGGCAGGCGTGAGGCTGTGAGTTCGATCCCCAGTGCCACGGAAAAAAAAAAAAAAAGTTCAAACCCCAGTGCTGAGGTGAAGAAAAATTTACCAATTACTCCCCCCTCGCCCTGCACAGTCACTTTCTTTTCTGTGCTGGGTGGGCCCCATCAGTCCTACCAGTGAGCCGTCATTTCCCACTTTAAAACACATGCACACAGAGCGCCTCTCTGCCCTGCCCCACAAACAGTATCACTTTTTCTGCTTTGTAGCTCACTTCCTCAAAAGGCTGGTTGACTCTGTCTTCCATGCACCTCTCCTGAGCTGCTGCCCAGCACCCGCTGTTGGGCTTTGTCAGCCCTGCCTGGTTGGACCACTCAGCATTCGGGTCACTGGACCTGCCATCTCTGACCATCAGTCTCATTTGACGTGTGCTTATTTCCCCTTGACATGCTGTCCTCATGTGGCGTCCAGCACACCTGCACCCCTGGGTTCCCTCCAGAGACTGCAACAGGGCTCTTCCCTGAGCCCTCATTCCTGCGCTGTTGATGTCAAAAAGACCTCTGACTCAGTGTGTGCGTGACTGGACCTCTGACCTCCTGGGCTGTCAGTTTATGGCAGTCCCACCCCCAAGTGCTCGACCCAAGCCCCACCTCCAAAGCTGACCTACCAGGAAGTGCTGTTAGCAGTACCTTCCTTCCAGAAGTCAACCCCTTATTGTCAGTCCCGGCCCTGCCCCAGCCCTGCTGCCGTCAGCTCTCACCTGCACTATGGCAGGAGCCTCCTAACTGGTCAGCAGCTTCCCCACTCAGCAGCCAGAACGATCCTGTTAAAATGAACATCACTCTGCTCAGACCTGCCATAGCTTCCTCAAGATAAATGTCAAAATTCTGATGAGACCTACAGGCCCTTTGTAATTCCCCAACTCTAGCCACTCTCCCCTCTCACTCCCTCCTCTCCAGCCACTTCTCTTTTATTCAAAGCACCCCAGCAGGATCTGCCTCAAGGCCTTTGCATTGGCTGTTCTGTCTGCCTGGAACCCTCTTTGCTCACATAGCCCTAAGGCAAGCTTCCATGGTGGACAGAATAATGGCCCCCAAAGATGTTCACTTCCTATTCTAGGAACTTGTGATTATGTGACTTTACATGGCAAAAGGGATCGTGAAATGAGATTACTGGAGATTAACCAGGTAGGCTGGATGTAACCACAAGGGGCCTGCCCTAAAAGAGGGAGGCAAAGGGGGCGGGCCGTTGTCAGAATGACACATCCAAGGTGCTGTGCTGCTGACTTTGAGGATGGAGGCAAGGGCTCAGGGCCAAGGAATGCGGGCGCCTCTGGAAGCTAGAAAGGGCAGGAGGCCACCCTCCTAGGCTTTTTTCCCCTAGAGGCCCCAGGAAAGGTAACACAGCCCTGTGAACACCTTGTATTACAGCTCTGAGGGACTTTTGACTTCCAGAACTGTATGGTAATACAGTTGCTTTCAGCCCATTGAGTTTGCAGTGATTTGTAGTAGCAGCAGTGGGGCTTCATGTGAACCCTGACCTCCAGTCTCTGGGACCACTGCAGGTCCAGGGAGGATTCTCTTGACTGTCAAAAGCTCGCCTTCCCTGCCTGCCTCCCCACCCCAAGCTAGGGCTCTTTGTCCTGCAGCACTTAGGCTTTCACACTGGTTCTGCACCTTGACTCTTTTCTGCTCCCTGGAGCAGACTGGAGTATTTATGGGGTACAGGTGTGCTGCACTGCTACACACAGTGCCCAGAACAGTGCCAAACCTAACACCTTTGGGGTGAGCTGACCACCTTTGGCTAGGCACCAGGATGTTTTATTTTTCCTTTCCTCTGATCCAGGGGACTGAACTCAGGGCCTCTGCTCTGAGCTACAGCCCCAATTTTTTTTTTTTTTAATTTTGAGACTGGGTCTCACTAGGTCACTAAGTTGCCTAGGCTGAAGTTTAATTTGTGGTCCTCCTGCCTCAGCCTCCTAGAGTACTGGGATTATAGACATGGACCATCACATCCAGCTAGGATGTTAGTTTTTACCCTCCTTGGTACACATTAGGGGCTGAGGTCCCAGAGTACAGAGTGTTCTGAGGTCATTTTTCATGACTCCTGGTTGTCAGTCCAAGCCTGAGCCTCTCTTTTTCTTTTGGATGCCTAGGCCCCAGGTGCCCAGGGTCTCCAGGCCACTCTCCTTATCACATGATACCGTGGAGCTGCCAATTTCTGTGCTCTTGGAGCTCAGTATCCTCTTCTCCAGAGCACACTTGCCCTATGTCCCTTCTCTTCAGTGTTCACAATTTTTGTTCATTTTGAGGGCGGGGAGACTCTATGTAATGCAGGCTGGCCTTGAACTCACTTATGTAGCCTAGGCTGGCCTCAAACTCATGGCGATTCTCCTGCCTCAGCCTCTGGGTCCTGGTATTACAGGTGTGCACCATCACACCCAGCTGCACAATCTTAAAAGATCTGGTAGAGGCTGCTGGTGACTTTCTCCTGGTGTCCACATGAGCCCCAGCTGGGAGCCAGGGCCCTAGGTGTCTTCCAAGGCCCCAAACACTGCTGGCCAAAGGCCCCACCAACTTCATGGATCTGATGTCTCCCTGGGAGGTGGGTGCTGCCACCTGCAGGACTGTGCACTGCATGGCCTGGGGGAGCAGCTGCCTCACCTGCTTTTCTTTTCTTTTTTTTATTTGGTACCAGGGATCGAACTTACAACCTTGCGCCTGCTAGGCAGGTGCTTACGCCACTGAGCTAAATCCCCAGCCTGGAATCTGCTTTTCTTAGGAAACCAGAAAGCCCTTCCCACCACAGGGGTGGAGGGTTCACTGAGGCATTGTAGTGCCAGTGCTGCTTGTGGACGGGTGAAGAGAAACTAGTGGGGACTTCCCCAGGGCTCCATCCTGGTGCTGGGTCAGGACAGTCACCTCTGCTGGGGACTTTTCACAGCCTCCCAACACTCCCCATCCTACACTGGACGGTGGGACTGCAGAGCCAGGCTCTCCATCTATGGCCACACCACCATGCCCACTGCAACTCCTGGGGCCAGCTGCGGGCCCGCAAGGCCCCACCCACCTTCACTGAGGCCATGGCTCTCACCAGTCCTGGTGTCTTCCTGGAGCTCACCAGGTCTCCCCAACGCCAACTGCTCAGTCCTCCTGGTCTGTCCCCACCCAGCTGAGGCCCCTGCCTCACCTAGGGCCAGAAACCGTCCCGATGAACTCAGAAGCCACCTGTTCTTTAAAATGTGTTTATTTTAAAACATGAATCCCAAGCTGAATAGAAACCACAGAAATTACATCGACGAGATTTTTAGTATTTGCCAAGAAAAATAAAATCCCCAAAGAAATAAAGATCAAACCCAAAACCCAGTTTTAGAAAACAAAAACACAGCGACAGGACACACAGCCACGGGCCTACAGAGGCTGAGGGGTGCGGGCCCGGTGCAGCTCGGGTGTTAATGCACACGGGGCAAGATGCGAGGGGTGGGGTGGGGCGCTTAACAAAATCATATATGTAACAAATAGGGGAGGTGCGCAAGCATCATGGCTAAACAAAGATTCTCACACAAAAGGCCCTGGTCACTAGGGCCCAGGGGCTGCCAACTGACCCCCCTCTGGGCTGGGCAGAGCTAGGACCTGGGTAAGGGGGCAATGGTAGGGATCTGGAATTGCATAGTGAGATGGGGTGGGTGTCAGGAAGAAGGGTCGGGGTGCTCCCAACCAGGCCCTCCCACTATCCCACCTCACCTCGCTTTGGAGGGCTGGGACTTGATGCTGGCAGGGGAAGCCATCACTGTGTCCCTTGCCCCAGCAGGACCCTCCTGAGGGCCTGGCAGGGCCCTGGGGTCAGGTGGTGGCCAAACCCCCATGGCCTCCTATTCTCCATATGGTCAAGCCTCGCCCATGCTCTAGAGCTCAGGAGGGCAGAGTGGGAGTGGCAGGTGGCCCTGGCCTGACACCCTAGGAGGTGTGGTGATGTGGTTGGGCAATGTGGTCAGGAAAGGGGCACCGAACTCAGAACACAAAGAAGACCAAGGGCATGAGCCGCTGAGATTGGGGTGTGAACCCCTCTTGATTTCCCCTTTCCTTTCTTCAGCCTCAGTGGGTGAAGTCACAGACAGAGCACGCATGTGCGCGTGCACACACACACACACACACACGCACGCACGCACGCACGCACGCACACGATGGCAGGACTCCCGAGATAACACAGGTTCACGGCCACATCCGGGCAGCGCCCACCTCTCATGCTATATACATTCACCTTGTGGGTGGCTCTCAGCCACTGGCAGCGCTTGTGCTTCTGAGTGGGTCCCGGAGCACATGGCAGGCACTGCCCTCTGGACCCGAGGCCAGGAACATGCCAGCAAGAGGCCGAGCAGGCTGGCTGTGGCCGGCCTCCATGGCCGCCCATCTAGAGCAGGACAGTCCCTTCCACTGAGGTTTGATCACAATGGGGGGGCTCGAATACACAGGCTGGAGGCCTGGGGTCCGCTACCTCCCCTGCCCGTCCCCTTTTGGTCCCAGACACCAGCATGAAGAAGGGTTTTGGAGGAAGGGCAGGCTGAAGGTCACCCCAGGAGGGGAGGGTGATTCTGGGCAGGCAGCTGTCTGCTGCTCCAGGAGGGAGAGCCGCAGGTCTGTTTGGCCCTGCCACACTGGCCAATGGCCTCTGGCCACCCTGGCCTTGGCATATGGCCAGAGCCTGAAACAGACCACACCATGTTGACTGGCTGGGCCAGAGCTGGGGCCAGAAGTGTCAGAACCTTGAGGTCCTAATTTGGGGGCTGGTTCTATACCCCTCAATGGCAGGAAGCACAGCAAACATCGTACACCAAAGCCAAAAGCACCATCGGGAAGCCCTGTTCCCGCTTCACAGGGAAAGAGACCAAAGTCATGGTAACCTGAGCCCAAGGCCCTGGGGACGTGGTCCTCCTAGGCGGCACCTGCCTGGGGAGGGGAGGGGTCTCCAGGCCCTCTGGGCTGCCTGTCCATCTGCAGCCTGTCCCCAGCAGCACCCCATGAAGAAACTGCTACTCCAGCCCTGGCTCCAGCTGGCCATCCTAGGCCTTGGCTCCAGGCTGGACTTGGGTCACACTTGCTGGCTGTGTTGGCCAGGGGCACCCGTGGAGGCTGGGAGTGAGGTTAGTGGTTAATCCCAAGAAGGGCAGCAGAGGCTGGGTGCACATTCACAGCTGGCTCAGGTCCAGCCCCTGAGGCTGGGCTCCAGGGACACTGCATCTGTCCTGGGTGGAAATGGAACCGGGGGAGGTCCAGGGCAGCGGCACTGCTCAGCTGCCGCCCCAGCCTGCCCTGGAGATGACAAACGTGGTTAGTGCAAAAAACAAACCGGATGAAGCTGCCAAGTCTTTAGGGTGGGGCGAGGGGGTTTGGCACCAAGAAGGTGGCCAGCACTGGGAGGCCAGTGAGTGACGCGGGCTCTGCGCAGCACCTGCTGTCCGTGGAGGGCTGGGTGCCTTGGGGAGGGTGAGTGCTGGGGGAAAAGCAATGCTGGGCAGGAGGCGGAAGATGAGCCCTCCTTGGAGAGAGGCTCTGGGCGATGGCAGGAGGTGAGGTTGTGGTCAGGGCAGCCACCTGAATGAGAGGGCTGGTGCCAGATGCTGCAGAGAGGTGCCTGGAGGGCGCGTGGACGGTCCCTATGCAGGGAGACCATCCATCCCTCTGTGACCAGCGACCAAGGCAGAGGGGTTGCTGCTCTGCCTGTGGACTACGAAGTGATCCACGGAAGCCTGGGGGTGGGGGCAGGAAGAGCTCAGCACTGCGGAAGGGAAGGAGTGTGTGTCGGGGGGAGACCCGGCTGAGGAGCGCGGCAGACAGTCAGGAGCACCATCTGCAGAGGGAGCATGTCGGGACAGGAGCTCCTGGCACAGTGTGGGACCTGGTGAGTCTGAGGGGACAGTGAGATCTGGGGAGCAGGTGGCCGGGCAAAGTCAGGGTGGCAGCAGTGTCTGTCCAGATGTATGACCGGGCAGGGATGGGCATTTCCACGCCCCTGCATGGGGAGAGGAGTGAAGGGGCTGCAGAGGGATCAGGCTGGCGTTCGGAGGGTCCAGCAGGCAGCCGCGGGGTAGAAGCAGCAGTGCTGGCCTGGGGGGGGGGAAGATGATTGGCACATAGGGAAGGTGGCTGGTCGGTGCGCAGTCTAGTGCCCGCTGCCGCTGGAGTCAGGGCGAGGCTGGCTCGTGGCGAGGTATTTGGCTCTCATGCTGGAGGAGTACTGGAGGAGAGAGGGAAGAGGGGTCAGCAGGGCACCAGGCAGGGCCAGGCCAGCCAGGCACCTCCTCAGTGTGGGCCTCGGTGGAGTGAGCCAAAGCCAGCCTTTGGTAGGCAGAGTAAGACGGTGCAGGACGCAGCTGGCAGAGCCCCACAGGGAGGGGACGGGGAAGGGGCAGGGGCCCAGGCTCTGGGAGGACTGGGTGCAGCTGAGGGAGGCAGTGGTCCCTAGAGTGCAGAAATTGGCTTTAACTCCACACCCCAGAGCAGGGGACCAGTCCTCTCTCAATCAGATGAGCACAGTTGCTTCTGCTACCCTTCACTGGCATTTGGGTATCTGTCAGACAGAGCCCCAACACCCTTCTAAGAGCCTTAACTATACCCCACATGCCCAGAATCTAGAAGCCACATGCGAGCTGCCTGTCCAGTGGGCTAAGGCTCAGGCCTCTACCTCAAAGTTCTATCTGGAGCCTGTCTGCGTCCTCTGGAGGTCAGGCCATGCCACAAGTCACAACCAAAAAGCTTATAGGAGTGAGGTCGCTGTAGCCTCTGCCCCATCATTCCTCACTGCAGTGATACTGCCACCTGCTTGGGTCACGTAGGGGACTAACTGTGGGGTCATCCTAGATCTCCTATTCAGGGACAAGTGACAGGTGGCCCACACCTCTTTGCCACCCTCACCCAACCGTGAGTATGAAGGCTTTGAGCAGTGCATGTGTGTGCAAGAAAGTGTGGTGTGTGAGTGTTCACGGGAGCACGCAGACAAAGCACGTGCTAAGGCCAGGCAGTGTGCAAATGGCTCACATGCCCATGATGGCGGGCAAAGGCCAAGGCTGTGCGAGAGGTTGCCAGTGGCACGGAGGCCTGGCAGGCTGATCCTGCTGGCCCCAGCTAGGCTCCTGCAGACACGGGGACTCCACGCTGGTCCCCACAGCCCCCAGATCCAGGGGGACAGTGCTCCTGGGGTTCCCTGAGGCCTTGCCGGAATGTCTAGAAGGTTGCGAACAGACGTGAGGTGGCCATGGAGTGGGCAGAAGGAGGAGCAGCAGCACCAGGAGCCATGTCATTCCATGGACATGCAGCAGAGATGGCAGGGAGCAGCCAGACCCTTCAGGAGCCCCTGCACGCACATGCCCACACCGCCACATGAGACAGCGGGGCCATGTGCACACACGTGTGCCAGCTGACATGCAGGGCTGCGATGGGGGCCTGGCACGTACGCAAGGGCCTGGGTGCATGGTTCCCTTTCTGAGAGGTGACAAGAGGGGCTGGTGCTGGTAGCAGGGTCCTTAGAGGCTGGGGAAGTGGGATCAGGCTTGCTGCCCCTGCTGTGAGACAGGTGGGCTGAGAACCAGTCAGAGGCCCCTGTGGCTGGGCTGTGCACCCAGAACGGCACTGGGACAGGGCCCCAGGCCAGCGCTGGTGGAGGGCAGTAGTGACAGGAGGGCAGGAGGAGGCATGGAGGCGCAGGCGAGTGCCGTGCGGGATGGGGACCGGCCGGGTCAGTACCTGTCACTCTGAGGGCACAGCTACCACAGCGTTCGGGCACTGTCCAAGGGCTTAAATTGCCAGCCTGCATGGCTGCCAGAGTCCAGGGCAGCGAGATAGCGCTAGGAGGGCCCGGGGTGGGAGAGGTACAGGAGAGAGAGAGAGAGAGGGGGCGTCCTCAACGCCAGGGCGTGGCCAGCCCCGAGCGGGCTGTGGAGCCAGTTGGGCTTAGGGGTCAGCAGCTCGGGATGGCCTCTGGGCCTTACAGACTCCATCCAGGTCCTGGCAGCCCAAGCCCAATTCTGCTATGGGACAGCAGGACAGAGGTGGGAGTCTCAAGTAAGGCGGCCTCAGCCTCTTGGTCTGTCCCCATGCCCAGCCCCTCCAGGAAGCCCAGGCCCTGTAGCTTGGCACTGGCTCCTCTCTGATGGCAAGCCCATCCTGTCCACTCTTGTCCCTCTCTCACTCTCGAGGCCAGCGGGGACACCAGGCCCAGGCTGGAAAAGCCAGAGACTGAGACACAGGTGGAGACTTGGGAAGAGGAGGAGGGAAGGAAAGAAAGGAGGGAAACCTTGTCCTGGGGAGGCGGGACAGAGTGCCAGGCCCCACACAGTGGAGACTGAAGGTCACACCCTTCTGTCTGCCCACCCTCCCAAGACTGGCCATGCGCTGCCCACTGACCTCAGGGCACCTACACATTGGCACACTAGAGAGGTCCTGGCTGGGGAGCCCCCTCAAGGCACTAGAGGTTCACAGCCACCCCAGAGCCCATGCTGCCCACGAGTCACACCACAGCATGAAGGTGGCGGAGCAGTGCAGCCGCTGGGGGCCAGGGTCCCTCCCACCCCCATCCTCCTCCCCAGAGACTTACTGAGGGTGGTGGGGACTCGCGTCCAATGAGGGGGGTGTTCTCACAGCGGGGATTCTGGAAATTGGCATTCTGGCTCCTGAGCGGGGAGAGAGGCTATAAGGGATGGTGGCCCCAGGTCTGTCGAGAGGGCTCTGATCCAGGCAGACCCTGTGCGCAGCCAGCTCTGCCTGGCACCCATCTTTGATGCTGACCCCCAGGGGGCAGGCTCCTGTATTCTCACCTGCCACATACCTGTCACCCACCTGTCATCTCTGCCTTGCCAGAGCCCACCTCCCACCAGGCTGCCCACCCACCATGTAGCTGGGCCCTCCGTCTGACCATGTGGCCCCTCACTGCCCCTCTACCAGGTTCACACAGGGGCAGGAGGTTCTCAATTCCAGGCTGCTCCCTGCGGCCTGGGGGCTGTCTGTGAGCCCATCCTGCACCACCACACTCCCCTCTGTCTAGGGAGCCCTAGGCTGTGTTGGTGCAGCTGCTGATCTGCCCATGGGCTCCCAGAGCCAGCAAGCCTGGGCTCTGCCTGTCTCCCAGGGCTGACCCCATCCCGCCGTTTGTGACTCACATGTACTCGGTGACCGGGGCGTTGCTGACTGTGTGGGCCGCAGCTGGGATGCTGGTCTCGCTGCCATAGCTGCTGCCACAACTGTACAAACTGGGCATGTGCACACGGTAAAGGCTGTCATGCGCCTGCCGTGGCCCCGGGGGTGCCTCCTCTTCTCCGTCCTCATCAGGCCCCCTACAGGAAGGGTCATGTGACACTCAGGACAGCATGAGGCCCACAGGTGGATAGACCAGCTTCCGGTCCCACCGGGCCATGTGCACACTATGGACTACAGCTGGTTACCTCGGTGTGAGCCTCAACTTTGTCCTCTGAGGTTGGGTACTAAGAAACCACATGGTCACATGCATTCCAGACTGCAGCCTGCACAGGTCAGCAATGGCTGTCTGCTTATTAAAAGAAGGGTGCAGTCCCCTCCTGGGGAGCACAGAAGGCTGGGTATTCTCTTTTGGCTTGCAGGGCCGATCTGCACCACTGGGCGGCCTGAGTTGGTATTCCTTGCCTCACTGCCCTCTGGTGTTCTGCCCTGCACTCTACACAGAGGTTGTAGGGTAAGGCAGGGTGCTTGGGCCAGATCGCTGCTGCTTTGGAGCTCCTCCATGCCCTGTCCATCCCAGATGGGGCACAGGACTGGGCTGTTGGATGGTGAGCACTTCAGAAGAGAGACAGAGGCAGCTGCTGGCTGAGTAGTGACCACCAGCTAAGCCCAGGGCACAGCCCACACCCATCACAGCTCATCTGGCACCACCTGACTCTTGAAGTGTGTCTTTTTACAATTCCTTTTTCACTACAAGGGATACTGGGGCACAGGGCAGTTAAGAGTTCCAAAACTTGTCCATGACTCCAAAGATAGAGTTAGGATCTGAAAACAGCCATGTGGTTCAAGTGCTGTGCTCCTAGCAATTCCACTAGAGCTGCTGTCTTTATTACCACAGCCACCATTACCACCAGCATTAGCACATCATCATAATTATCACTGCCATAGCATCACCATCATTGTAACCATTTGCGTCACCATCTATACCCATAACCATCACTTCCATCACCATCATCAGCATCATCACCAACACCACCATCACCATGATTATCACTGCCATAGTATCACCATCATTGTCACCACCTTCATTACCATCAACACCATGACCATCACCTCCATCACCATCATGAACACTATCATCACCAAATCACCAACACCATCAGTACCATAACCAGTATCACTGTCATCACTACCACCACCACCACCATCACAACCAATACCACCATCACCATCACTATCACCATGACCAGCACCACCACCACCACCACCACCACCATCACCATCACCAGCACCATCATCATTATTACCACTACCATCGCTGTTATCACCACCACCACCACCATCATCACTGTCACTGTCATTATCCTCACTGTCACTGTCACCACCACCACCATCACCATTAAAATCACCATCATCATCACTTCAACACCACAGCCACCAAAGTCATCACCACCACCACCATCACCACCTCTATCACCATCAGCAACATCATCATCACAAGGGAAAATAACAGAAATCCAGGCAAAGGGAATAAATCAGATCTGAGCTAACTGCCATCCAAGTTGGGTACCAAGAAGCAGCCACAGCCCAAATGGAGGAGAGGTGGCTGGTCTGGGAGATGGACCATGGGACTTCTGTAAGGCAAGGAGCTCGACACCCTCCACCCCATTCAACCCAGGACTAAATGAGGAACCTGAGGCAGGGGCTGTCAGGAACCCCACTTTAAAGATAAAAGACAGAGTGGCTCTGTGGAAGCTGGATCTGACCCATCCTGGTCACCCAGCAGAGGCCACGGGCACCTGAACTGCCCCTTCAGGAGATCACATAGCTGGGGTCCACCCACAGGTCTGCAACCCTGCACCCTGAGGACCTGGCCTGTAGAAATGGTGACCTATGAGTGCACTCCTCAGCACGGGGGGACAAGGCCAAGCCAAGGGCTCAGGAGACTCTGGTGCCCCTCCTTGGCTGAGCCCCTCTGTGAAATGGGAGCACTCAGCTGGGGCTGGAGAGCCACACCTCTGCAGACCACGAGCTGGACACCTACAGAAGCCCATCCCGAAGACAGCCGGGTCACATTTCAGGACTTTCCTTGCCCTCACCTCTTCTGCTGCCAGGTGTGTGGGACGCTGCAGACGATGGAACTGAACATGAGAGCTGTGATGAAGGAGAACAGGGCCAGGTAGATGAGGCCCTCGATGCCATCATAGCAGAAGCCCGTCAGCGCCTGCACGTAGTCCTGAGCCAGCAGACATGAGACAGGGACGAGGAGCAGGGACAGGGAGTAGAGGACAGAAAGTCTGAGATGGACAGGCCAGGCAAGGTTCAGCTATAGCAACCTGGATGCCCTGACGCCAGGCTGTGCTGGGGCCATCAGCTAGTGAGTCTTTCTCTCGAGGGCCACTCCTGACCTCTCCACAGCTTCCCTCTACCCTTGGCCCCCCAGATCCCCTCAACCCTACAAGGCCGCTCTGACTCCTGACCTCCTCAGCCCCCTCTGCCCGCTGTGGCCCTCACCAGGTGCAGGCTGCGGCAGTCTACCAGGGCAGTGAGGTGCTGCAGATTCACTTCTGTGCCATTCAGCACCTCCTGGACGCGGAGCAGCGGGTCCTGAGAGCAAGTGAAACTCAAGGTCAACATTGCACTATGGGGAGAGCTAGGCCAAGAATCCCAAGTCTCTCTCCACCTCACAACCTGCCCCAGAAACCACCTTTGACCACTCTGCCTTGGCACGCCCTGGGGACCCCGGCCTTTAGCAAGGGTGATCTTGGAGTCTGCCCCGGGGACTTGCAGGGACAGATGACATATGGATGCCTGTCCATTGTGGTCATCTCTTCATGAAGACAGAGCTCCCTTATCATGAGAGAACAGACAGCTACAGCTACTGCATGCCACCAACAGAGGACAGGCTATGCTCTGAAAAATCCAATTTTGAGAAGCCAGGACTGGTGGTACATGCCTATAATCCCAGCTACTTGGGAAGCTGAGACAGAAAGATTGCGTGTTCAAGCCCAGTGTGGGCAACTTAGCAAGATCCTGTCTCAAAAATCAAAACAACTGTGGCTACAGCTCAGTGCAAAGGCTGTGGGTTCAATCCTCAGTGCTGAAAGCTGAAGTCCTAGTTAAGGAACAGTGGAAGACAAGGGAAAGTCCTCATACTACCTTAAGTGACAGAACAGCACACAAAACTGCACAGAGACAGCTGATTCTTACACACCCAAGACAGTGTCCCATGAGTTCTACATGCACATGTGCATAGACACCTCCAGCCCTGTCCCACACACGGGGACATGACCATGCAGAAACACCTGCGGGCGGACTGTGGCTCCTCCAGATCACCGACTTGAGCTGCTTCCTGTCAGGTATTTTCTTTCTTTCTTCTTTTTCTCTTTTTGTGGTATCAGGGATTGAACCCAGGGCCTTTGCACTGAGCTACATTCCCATGCTTTTTTTTAAAATTTTGAGACAGGAGTCTTGCTAAGTCACTAAGTTGCCCAGGCTGGGTTTGAATTTATGATTGTTCTGCTTCAGCCTTGCTGGGTGCTGGGACTGTAGCTGCAACCCTTTCTCTACGGACCTGCTGGGATCCTGAGAAAAAAGAACCTACTGTTATGGGCCACATTGTGTCTCCTAAAACACCTGTGCTGAGGTCCCACCCAGAACCTCAGATTGCTGTGCTTAGAGACAGGGCATTAGATAACTGAGGTCACCGGGTGTTAGGCCTTAGCCCACTATGCCTGGTGTCGTACAAAGGCAGTTAGGAGGTGGACACACAGAGGGGAACGACCCTGCGAGGCCATGGGGAGAAGACAGGATCCACAAGCTGAGGAGGGCAGCCTCAGGCAGGATCAGCCCAGCCACGCCTTGACTTTGGGCTTGCAGCCCAACCTCTAGGACTATGAGGTATAAATGTCAGTCCAGGGTCCCTCTATGGCACTGGGGTGTGGCCTTACACATGCTGGGCAAGTGCTCTACGACTGAGCTATGTCCCTAGTCCCGTTTCTTCTAATAGAAAGAGTTCCTATTACTCTGAAAATAAAGACCATAATTATTTTTTTAAAGTCTATCAAAAATCCCCAGGAAAAAGGAACAAAGATGGAGGGAGAAGAGGGAAAAACAAGACTATTTGAACAGGGGTAGGAAACAGGACTCCCAGATTCCCACCAGGGGCCTCCTTGGGCCCTGCAGCCCCTCACCTTGGTGGCGGGGTGCTCCCGTGGGATGTTCCTCAGGAGCTCGGCCACAACGTCCTGCATCTCCACCAGTGCCTTGTGGCTGCCTGACAGCTTCTGCTCCACAGAGAGGCGTGAGTTCCAGCAGCTGGACAGCCCACCCTCCCCACCCTTCCCCAGGCAGCCTGCAAAATCCCAGGTGGCCAACTCTGCCCTCGGGCTCCAGGACTCACCCTGCTCTCCAGCTGCCTACACACCCAGGGACAAACCAGCCCAACGTGGTGACTGGAACCCTATGCCCACTCTAGAGAACAAAGCAGGGCATCCTTGAAACAGACAGCACTCAGGACCTAGAGTCGTGCCATCCCGTACAGTGACTGGCAGCAGGTAACGGGTTTGAGCAGTGGTGCTGCTGACTGCTTAAAATCCCACCATCAGGATACCCAAATGGACAGCATTCTGCAAAGGTATCCCCAAGGTTTCTCCCACACTTGCCTCTGCCTGCTAGGGGTTGCCCAGGACAGCCCATGGAGCGAAAGGAGTCTAGGGCAGTGGTGGCATTAAGCAGCTCACAACAAAAGGTTTGTGCCAGGGGGATAGTGTGGCAGCCCCAGGGCAGCAAGTGATGCCAACACAGCATTTACTTGTCTGCCTCTGCTCAGGCTTTGCAGAGCCTGTGGCCTGTGGATGTGTGGGCTACAAAGTCCAGAATAGGGCCTGCTAAGCCTCTCCACAGACACCATGCCCTGGACTCTCACCACCTCTGCACCCGGCCCGGCCTCCCAGGGCAGGGCTAGCTCTCACCTGCTGGAAGGGGTTGGCAGCATAGGGCGAGCAGGTCAGGTAGTACTGCAGAATGTCTGCGGAGAGAGGGCAGGGTGGGCTGAGGCGGCAGACTCTGCATGTCTGCGAAAGGTGTCTGTACGCATGCACGTGTCTTCAAGTGTGTGCCTGCATGTGTCCACATGCGTATACTTGTGCACTGTGTCTATATGCACATTTGTGTGTGGTGCAAATGTGTGCATACACATATATGCATGTGCACACATGTATATATGTGACTGTATGCACACATGTGTGAGCTGTGGCCTCCAGAGAGATCCTTCAGGGCCCAGACCTTCTGCTTGGGCTGGGGCCCCTGGTGCAGTGACAGCACCTGCACTCAGCTCTGGGATCTGTGCTCCCAATCTGAGCCTCCAGGAACTCAGGTCCTGTCAGACCAGATGTAGAAGCTGTGCAGCTCATCGAGAAGTCCCACCAGCCTCACCTCCCAAAGCACACCCGTCCATGCCCCACCCCACTTGTTCAAGCCACTCCTGTCTGCAGGAGTCCAACAGCCATGCCCCAGGTCCTTGTCACCCCAGGAGCCTGAAGAAGCTTTTAAAAGGCTATTCTATCATGGCTAATATCTCTTTCCTCCCCTTCCAGAATAAAGCCCAAACTACTACCTGTGGCCTGGTCCTGCTGGCCTCTGTCTAATCTCTCCTCTCCCAAATGGTCCAAGGTTTCTGCCTTAGAAATAGGTCTGGTGTTTCCATCTCTGGGCCTTTGCACAAGATACAGTCTCATCTGGCTCAACTTTAGTGTTGCCTGTTGCAGGCCTTCCATTCCCAGACCGCCCACTCTGAAGCAGCTCTGGACCACGTGCCTATCCCAGTTATCAGTGGCTCCCAGCTCTGGGAAGGTGGTCAAGGTAGTCCTGTTGTCTCACTAGCTTCCTGGTCTAGGACCTGCTTCTCCAAGACTAAGGGCCATGAAGGCAGGGACACTTCCCTACACATACCAACCCTGTTCACCTGGCTCACCCAATTCAGTCCAGCCAGGGGGACCAACTCTGAGATGGCCACAGACTCACCCCCATTCAGCACCAAATGCTCTTCTACCATCTTGGTCACGTAGGTGTCAGGGTCCACACAGAAGTCACTGGAACCCTGAGTGGGTGCAGGCAAGGAAGGGAGTCACCAAGCTGGGCCTCGGGAAGTGGTGCCCTGGGCCCTCAGTGGGTAGAACCTGACCCCAGGGTCCACTTTTGGCTCAAGAAGTTAGAGTATGAACCAGGGGGGTATGGATATGCTGTGAGCCCATGACAAGGACCCAGTGACCTGGGACAAGGTGGGAGAGGACAGACTGTCAGCTTCCTTTACCTCCCACCCAGGCCCAGCAGATGGCGACTGCTGGTTGCCCGCCACTCACCACAGACACAGCTAGCTCCAAACCCAGCGCACCCCAGCTGATGACCAGGGCCAAGACCCCCAGCAAGCAGACCCTTGGGACAAAGAAAGTCAGTCAGCATCCCCCAGGCTGGGGGTGAGGACATGCCACCTACTGGGCTATAGCTGGAGGGCAAAACCCAGGTACATCTGGGCATCTGACTTCTGACTGAGACCAGGCCCACCCAAAGCCCAGGGCCCGGACACGTTCCACTCCCAGCTTGACTAGAGAACAGGAGGCTTCCTGGGCTTTGTCCTTCCTGTCCTTAAACCTGTCTCCAGAGCCCTTTCTTTAGCAGACAAGTCTCTGCTTTTTCTCTTTTTTTTCTTTGCAGTGCTGGGAACAGAATCCAAGGCCTTGTGTAGGCTAGGCAAATCTTCTATCACTGGCTGCACCCCCAGTCCCAGTTTTCTGCCTCACAGAGCAGCATGAGGGTTCTGCTAGCCTTGGTCAGACCAGGTCCTGCCATGCTTCATCCCCAGGGGCAGCCCTCTGAGCACCACGGGTGGGTGGGCTCTTGACTGCATGGCTGGGCCTCCTGCAGTGACCTCTCCTTGCTCCCGCACCATGTTCACTCCCAACCTGTAGGCTGGTGTGCTATTCAAGCACTCTTGGTCCCCTGGGCCTCTGCTCCACCACCCTCTCTCTTGTGAACCCTGGATGCTGGGTACACCACAGCTCTGCTACCTGACCAGGCTTTGCTTCTCTCTAGTTCTTGTCACCTGTGACCTTCGTTTTACTTATTCTTCCCTCTTAGGCCTGGGAGTGCCACTGGGCAGGAGCTGGAGAGTCCTCTAGACCCTTCCTGCACAAGGTGCATATAGAAGCTGGCATGTAGCTTCTTAGTTGGGGAGGGACACTGACACCATCTCAGAGCCACCCTAAGGGCAAGCTGTCACTCCTTCTATTTTTGAGACAAGGGAAGAGACCGGGAGCTGATGCAACACCGGCCTAAGGCTGATGGCCTGCTAAACAACGAAGCCAACCAAACCTCCTCCACATCCAAGGACAGAGGTTGCAAGGATCTCCTGGTTTCCCCAGCACTTGCGTTGGGGACCTAGGCAGGTGGCTCCAGGTCTCCCATTTGCAGACTTTCCTGAGGCAACCCAGACTGGGCTGGGGGAAGTGGCTCACAATACTGAGCACAGGGTGCAGGCATCTTGGAGCAGGCTCTGCATCAGAAACCCACCTCGGGCAGACCAAGGGCACAACCTCTGAGTCCCACCATAGATGAGTTCCCCATGGGTGATGGGGAGACAGTGCCTCAGGTGCTCAACCTGTCCCTCCTACAGGTATACCCCTCCTACCCAGACTCACCCAACCAGGATGCCCTTGGAGCTGCGGATGAGGCCCACCAGCACCAGGAGGCAGATGATGACATCGAGCAGCAGCAGGCCCAGGTAGCCCAGCCACCTGTGGGCACAGGCACAGATAGGGATGGAGTCCAGAGAGAAGGGCAGGAGGGGCACTTGGAGTGGGGCACACAGCCTGGCTCCCAGAAGATGCAGCCACAGGCAGCTGCAGACTTGGGGACAGGTATTGGTTCTTGGAAAAAATGTCCATTTGTCAGGTTCCTGCTACTACCAGTGACCTCCAGCTACCCTGCCCCTACCTTGGAGGCCTCAGGTGCTAGACACTGAAATCAAGGTGGGCCCAAGAAGGCCAGGACTACTCTAGGTGCCCTAGGAAAGAGCACTGGCCCGCACCTGTACCAGTCGTAGAGGTCCACCTGCTCAGCCAGCATCTCCAGGGACACGCCCGGGTTCCTCCAGAAGGGGATGGCCTCGGTGTAGCCCAGCAGGGTCTCCAGAAGGCCCTGCAGTCGCTGGACAGCCCGCAGGGGTTCTGGTTTCCCAGCCAGCTGCCGCTCCAGGCTTTGCAGGCTGGGCTCCGCCGTGCGGTTCAGGGTCATTCCTGTGTCCCACACCTGCCACCAGGACAGGATGGAGCTGAGGCCCTACTAAGCACGCCACTGCCGACACGCAACCCTATGTGCCAGTACAGCCCACCCTATCTCACGGTCACTCACGCGGTCCTGCACCCCAGCCACGGTGCGGTTGGCATGACGGAGCGAATAGGTAGCTCGATGAATGCCATCGCTGGTCTCCCCATTGCCGTAGAATCCCACTGCGATGCCCGCGCTAGAGGGGACCAGGCTGTGATCACAGGGGTGCTCACACCGTTCGTGGCCCCACCCACCCCGTGGCCCCTCCCACAGCCCCGCCCTCCATGCCCCCCACACTGCACTTGCCCCCTCCCTGCCTCACCTGCAAACCAGCGTGGCGATGATGACGCACCAAGCTGTGCAGCAGCAGTCGGCATCAAGGTGCTCGTCTGTCTTGCGCCGACGGCAGCACAGCCAGAAGGAATAGAAGAGCAGGAAGAGGAGGTCCAGGGCGAGGCAGGCCAGGGCAGTGGCCCCCAACAGCAGCAGCGCCTGGGGGTAGAAGTGGGGAGGCTGCTGGAGTCCCGGAAGGTGGCCGTGTCCCTGGCTCACGGGCAACAGAAAGAGATGCCCAACACCTAAGTGATGCTTCAGAGGGCACCCAGGAACCCCAGACTTCCCCACCTCACTTGGGAGAGGCCGGGCAGGCATGGCCATGGGGGCCTCTCCCAGGCCTTTCCCCTGCTCTTCACCCAGCGGGGGGCCTCTCAGGTGCTGGGCCCCAGGGTCTAGGGCAGTTGCCAAACTAGACCCTAAGAAGAGGCTCTGGGTGAGGTGTAGTTAAGAAAATGTAGTGAAGAGGGATTCATGGGCTAGAGGGGTGGTGCTGAAGAGGTGCCTTGACCTCCCTGAACCTGTTTTCTCTTTCATAAAAGCAACGAAGACATGGACACAAGGCCTCCCAGTCCTGGCAATCGTAGGGGCGGGCAGACAGCAGGACTGGGGAGGGGTTGTACGCACCGCCGGCTGCCCCCATACCCAGGCCTGTAACTCCCCTCCCAGTCTCGTGTGGGATGAGAAGAGGCGGAATTGTTGCCCCCACCCCCATTTTGACGCCACTCCCCAACAATGCTAGGCGTTTTAGGGACTGTTAGGAAAATAGGGGCCTGCTGGGGGCTGAGTACCACTTAGCTGACAACTGAAGTCTTTGTGGGGTGAGCACTGTAGAGGCACCATGTAGTCTACAATGGTCTGGGAGTCTGGGGGTGCCCTGAAGAGCCACGCTCAGAACTGACTGCGGGCACAGTGCAGGAGCAGTTGCACCAGGCGGGATGAGATAGAGGCTGACCCCCCACACACCATGGGGTATCACCCACAGCACCCCCACTTGACACTCAGCTCTGCCAGGCTGGCCCGGGGATAGCAGAACCCTCCAGTCCTAAGGCGGGACATCCCCCACAGGAAACAGTTCACTTGACACAGAGCCACGTGTCCTGAGCACCGGCCGTGGGGAAGGAGGGTGACAGGGACCAGTCCCAGAGCTGTCTGTGGCTGGAGCAGGCTCTGGCCCCTCCCTCCCCAGGCACCACACTTCCGTTTGCCTGGCCATGTGCTTTCATCATCAGTAAAGGAACTTCAGAGAAGGAACAGAACAAGGACCAGGCCCAGAAACCCCTTGTTCAAATGTAGCCCTACTGGTGACAAGAACAGCTGCTTCTCAGAAGAACAAGTACAGGTGGTCAATAAATACATGAAAAAATGTTCAACATTGCTGGCTATTGGAGAAACGCATATTAAAACACACTGAGATTTCAATATGGCTATCATCAAGATATATAATAACAAATGCTGGTGAAGATGTGAGCAATAAAGAAAACTTCTTTATTGAGCTGTCTGTGGGAGTGTAAACTAGTACAACTATGATGGAAATCAGTGTGGAGATTCCTCGAAAACTAAAACTAGGGGGTTGCCTGGCAAGCGCAAGGTTGTGAGTTTGATCCCCAGGACCAAAAAAACCCCCCAAAAACAAAAAAACTAAAATTAGGGCTGGGCATGGTGGCACAAGCCTGTAATTCTAGCATTCAAGAGGCTGAGGCAGGAAGACTGCTGTAAGTTTGAGACCAGTCTGGGCTACACAGTGAGTTAAAGGCCAGCCTGACCTACATGGTGAAACTCTGTCTCAAAAAATGAAAACAAAAACAAACAAAAAACCTAGAAATTTATTTGACCCAGTTATTACCTTTCTAGGCATCCTCCCAAAAGAGTTAAGGACATCATATTACAGTAGTGCATGCACACTCATGTATACATTCATACATACAATTCATAATATGTATTGGTGAAATTGTGACCACCATTCCCAACATAGGTTTCAAGGTGGAGACTGTTGAATACAAGAACATCAGCTTCACTGTGTGGGATTCGGGTGGCCAGGAGAAGATCCAGCCACTGTGGCACCACTACTTCCAGAGCACCCAAGGTTTGGTCTTTGTGGTAGACAGCAATGACAGAAAACGTATGAACGAGGCCCATGAGGAGCTCGCGAGGCTACTGCTGAGGACAAGCTCCAGGGTGTCATCCCCCTGCTTGCCAAGTAGGACCTCCTCAACATGACGAATGCAGCTGAAATCACAGACAAACTGGGGCTGCACTCTCTATATCACAGGAACTGGTACGTTCAGTCTGGTACATTCCTGCCACCAGCAGGAACAGGCTCTGTGAAGAGCTGGACTGGCTGGCCAATCAGGTCTAGAACCAGAAGGGAACCAGAGCCTCCCTTCCCCCCACTTCCTCCTCTCTGTCTCTGCTTTTCTCTCACGTGGCAGATGTGGGTCTCTGCGGTCCTCAGTATGAGAAACTGTCTCCATGGGTTGGTTGCAGTGCGTATGCATCGTGTTGTATGTGTGCAGATGTGGCCAGCAGCCACATTTTGCTTTCATCTAAATAGTTTGTTTCCACTAAGGCACTTTCTGGTATTTATATGCAATATTACTCAGTCTTTTTATTGTGAAAAAAAGAATCACCTGTCAGCACTGAGAAGGGATTTGGATATATGGGAACCTGGCCTCCAGGAGCCACTGGGCTGTAGATCAGTGTCAGGATCCATTTGGTGACTGGTTGTTAACCTGAACTCAGTGCATTTTTAAAAATAGAAATACATGATAAAGAGAACACCTGAACACACAGAGGGAAGACTATGCTTGGTGTAGGTTCTGCAGTTTGGTCCAAATGTAGTCGATCGGACCAACTGTTCCTCTTGAAACATAAGAGATGGTGACAAGAGAATGCCAACCACTGACTGGTCAGAGTAGAGGCCTGTGACCTGCCTGTCTTTGGGTCACCTGTATTCTAGAACTTCAGGGTTGTACTCATGCAACCACAGTCACCTTGGAGCAGGCTGGGAGGGCCACGGTAGAGACATGGGGCCCAGCGTCACCCTCACCCTTGATCAGTGTGCATCTGGAGTGTGAGTCCCTGTTCCCAGTGCCCGCTGAGACGTGCTGGGCAACATCCGGGTCTTGCCGGCCGGAGCACATGCCAGCTGGGTCAGTTGGTTCACTCCAGACCACAGTCCTGGAGCTCCCTGGACCCTATACGTGAAGGAGCTTCCTACCTTAGCAGGCAAGGATCTGATTTGCCATTGAAAAAGATACTCTACTTTTTTCTTTTGTATTTTGATAAACACTAAAGAAGTTGGAGTTAAATGTATCTTGGGGAAATCTCGGAACTGGTTTACGTGGTGTCGTGGAACTTCTTACTGTTTTCAGTACCCTATTAGTAATCAAGCATTTTGCATACTTGTTTACAGTTTTCATTTTGACAAGCACTGCAATTATAGCCATTAGAATAAAGTCTCTTAATTTTTTTTTTTTTTTTTTTTTTTTGGCGGCACTGGGGATTGAACTCACAGCCTCGCGCCTGCCAGACAGGCACTTAAGCTGCTGAGCCAAACTCCTGGCCCTGGTTTTTTGAGGCAGGGTCGCACTATGTAGCTCAGGTCGGCCTTTGCCACGTTGTAGCCCAAGCTGGCCTCGAACTCACAATGCTCCACCTACCTCAGCCTCCCAAGTGCTGAAGTCTCTTAATTATTAAAAAAATAAAGAGGGATAAACTGGAGTTATTTGTAGGAAAATGGATGCACCTTGAGACCATAATGTTAAGTGAAACACACCAGACACACAAACTTAAATATAGCATAATTTCTCTTACATGAGACACCCAAGCATAAATAAAGAGGGGAATAAAAGATAATGGGGGGAGGTTCCTAAAAGAGCTCTGGGTTTACTGATCAAAACACTGTGATTCTATTTCTGCATTTTGTGATGTTAGTAGTATCTGGTATCTTTTTAAAAATGTGTAAGCTTTAGACTTCACTTACTAGGGTTCTCTCTCGTGATAATATCATCTCATATTTTTGTCAAGTAAATAAACCTTTGAATATGAGAAAATAAAATCTACTCTTTTATACCAAAAAAACAGCACAAAATGAAACAAAACAAAAAACCAAATGCATCCCTACTGACTCTGTGGCTGGAAGCACTCACACTTCCTGTGCCAGGGTGGGGGCTGACACTGGGCTGCACCCCACTTTGAGGAAGAACCACAGAGATTCAAGAACCCATGAGGCCACTGTCACAGGTCATAGCCCTCGCTGCGCCACTGCCCGAGCCCTGCGGCTGTCCAACAAGGAGCATTCTGGGGACTGCAAAGCACTGGAGGTGGGCACCTGCATGCGTCTTCGGCCTGAAGCTCAGTCTCCCACTGCCCTGCACTCACAGGCTGGCTGGGGAAAAGAGGCTGGTTCCAAAGTCACTAGTCAGAGGGGTTCCCAAAGCCCAGGAAACCCAGGTATGGCACAGGGGATTGAGACAGACCAGGCTACAGCAGGAGCCCCTGGGGGGAATGGTCAGAGCCAGTCATAGTCCTCGTACCCCAGCACCACCATACTCCATCTAGCACCAAGCCCGGCACACAGAAGGTTGCTGTAAACATTAGAGCCTGTGAACAGCAATGTCCTCTCACTGCCTAGCTCTACCCTCACCCGCATGCAGCTGGGCACAGACCAGAGGTGCCAACCGCACCAGCTGGTGATCACAGACCCCAGCAGGATTCCTTCCTGGGAGGTGAGAAGCAAATGACAGAACAGCCCCGTGAGCGCAGCAGAACACTCGCAGACCCCAGGCTCCAAAGGAGCTGTATCTGTGATTCTGCACACCCATATAGAGGGCCACCCTTGGAGCCGGGTGTGGTGGCGCATGCCTTTAATCCCAGCACTCGGGAGGCTGAGGTAGAAGGAGCGTTGTGAGTTCGAGGCCGGCTTGGGCTACAACGCGAGCGCAAGGCTGGCCTGAGCTGCATAATGCGACCCTGCCTCAAAAAACTAGGGCCGGGAGTTTGGCTCAGTGGCTTACGCACCTATCAGGTAGGTGCGAGGTTGTGAGTTCAATCCCTGGTGCCGCAAAAAAAAAAAAAAAAAAAGAGGGCCACCCTGGGCTTCCCGTGGTTCTGGGGACTGTGCTAGCAGGCCCCCTCTGGCAGGCTGTCCCTCTGCTCTGGCTCAGAGGCCTCCAGGTCCCTGGCTGGGGTGGCCCTCACTCACCTGTTCCTCCAGCCCTGCTCACTGAAGGACACAACTCTGGGAGAAGCCCTGGAACATGTGTGCCCTATGGAAAACCCTTCCCGGGGGTGAGGCTGGGGAGTGAGGAGATAAGGGGTTGATTCCAGACACATGGCAGGCAGAAAGAAAACAGGTGCCCAGCTACTGGCTCCCACAATCACCCAGACTGACCTGTCCAGTCAGTACTCAGCCAGCCAGAGCACACATCAGAGTCCTCGGGCCTAGATCATGGCCTCAGTGGCGCCAGGACCACACACACTCCCATTTGCCAGATGGAAAACAAGATACAGCAAGATAAGCATCAGGCTGATGGAGACCTAGGTGAGCCTGTTCTCAGAGGGCACTGCTCCATGCAAACAGCTGATGTCCAGCGGCTAGGGTGTCAGGGCAGCCTGAGTTTATGAAATGCCTCTAGGTGCCGGGCACAAGGTGAAGAAACAGAGTATTCAGCAGACAGTGGCCTGGGGCAGTGAGGCCACATTGGCACTGCGCAGGTGAGAGGGGCCATGAAAACAGAACAGATCAGGGAAGCCAGGCATGGTGGTGCATGCTTGTAATTCTAGTACTCTGGGAGGCTGAAACAGGAGGATACCAAGTTTTGAGCCCGCTTTGGGCAACCTTAGTGAGACCATGTTTTAAAATTTAAAACATAATGGGCTGGGAATATGGCTCAGCAGCACAGTTCCTGCCTGGCAACTGCAAGGTCATAAGTTCAATTCCCAGTACAAAAAATAAAATTAAAAAAAAAAAAAAAAGGCTGGGGATGTAGCTCAGTGTGAGGGTTCTGGGTTCAATTCCCACTACTAGACAAAAACGAACAATAAATGGGACCATGGGAAAGAGAATTAGCAGCCTGCACTTTAAACAGTGGCCGGGTTGATGTCTGGGAGACAGCAGTATTGTCATACAGTAAGGCTGTTCTGAGGATGAGTGAACCATCAGGCATGAAGTTCTGAGCAGGTCTTACGAGGGGAGCCCCTAGAAAAAGTCAGCTACCTTGCGGGTGGGGAGCCAGTGTTGCTTCCAGGCCCAGCTCTGGAGCCCAGTGGCCGAGGAAGGACGAGGACCCAGCACCTTGAATGCACAAAGTGCAAGTGTGCATGCACACTCATCTATCAATGTTCACAAGCACTCCCATGCACAAGAACAGGCAGGCATGTACGTACACACACACACACACACACACACACACACACACCACGCCCCTGGGCATCTGCTGGGGCACCCATGAGAGGCAATGGGCCAGTAGAGGAGCACAGGCCTGGCCACAGCTCCTGGGTGGGAAAACTCCCAGTCAAGGGCAAATGCAGGACCAGCACCAAGTAACCCTAGGACGAGGTCCGTGAGGATAGGAATTATATGTCCTAGGGCTGGGGGTGGTAGTGGTGGTCCAAGGATGGAGTCACTCAGACCCTGGAGGCCATGACGGGCAGACGAGGTGCCTGACATGCCCATTTCTCTGCCCTTAGGTGACCACACCTGGTATCACTCCTCTTCCCATCCGGCCCTGCTCCAGGAAGCCCTTCCTATGAAGACCTTCTATGCCCTGATGCCTGCCTGCACATCCCCAAGATGACACTGGCATGGCCCATCAGTTCATCAGCTGGACAGGGGTGGAGACAAGCACACCCGCTCTCAGAGCCCATCTTCAGTCTGCCACTAGGACCCAGTACAGAGCCCCCACAGTAGATGCTCAGGACAGACCCCAAACTCCTGCAGGCTGGGGCAGCTTCCTCTGGCAGGGCTAGCTGTGAGCTGAGGTCAGTAGTTAGCCCCTGAGGTCAGGGTGCAGGCTGCAGGGTTGGTAGCAGAGTCCCAACCCCTCAGCTCCAAGACCAGAGGGGATGGCACTGAAGGCTAGCAGCACAGGCGCCCAGGGGCTCAGCCCACCCTGCGTACCAGCAGAGCTGTTCCCATCTGGTTGCCCAGCACACCAGAGCAGCTGCCTTGACCCGCTTGTCTGGGGGGAGAATACTGTGGCCAGCATGACTTCTGCCCTGTCTCTGAGGCCTGATTCATGAGGTCAGGTGTCCACGAGGGCACCAGGCTAATGGCATCTGGTGGTAGCCCAGCCACTGCTGTACAGAGGCCCATTCGGGATGAGAATGGGAAATGTTTGATCAGCATCTGGGCTTTGACCACATGGAATTTTCCGTCCGTGGCAGAAGTGATGTAAGGGCTCGGTCAGGCGAGGCAGATGCTCAGCTCTGAACTGAGCCCTCAGTCACAGCATGGGTAGCAGGAATGACACTGTGCTCTGCAGAGAGGACTCATGGGGACTCAGTCATGTGTGGAGGGGGCTGCTGGCCAACCTACCCCACTGGGGTCTTTGCTGCCCCCTCTCTGAACTTGGGGTTCCTACTTTTCAGCCTGGACCACCTCATCCTTTTCAAGATTGTGTAGCCCCAAAGCTATGAACTGTGGCCACTGGGGACGCTATGCCTGCCCTGTGTCTGGGCTTTTCCCCAAAGCCCTAGGGCCCTCCAAAACCCTCACCCACTATGGAAACATCCAAAGGCCAGAAAGCAGGGGTCTACAGCCTCACTGTATCCCAAAGCAGACCAGGGCTGGTCCTGAAGCAGTCAGAAGCCACAAAGCAGAGGCCGACAAGAAGGGGGTGGGTTGGGGTTGGGCCTAGGGCTCTCTGACCTCCAGACCTGAGCATTTGCTGTCCTGAGTCTCAAACTCTGTCCCCTTCAAGAAACCCCTACTGTACCCGCAACATTCAGCACAGGCTATCTCCCAGGATGTGGTCAGATGAGAGACTGGAACTCAAATCCTGCTTGACAGTAGGTCCTCCAAGGACCCCAAGCCCTGGCCAGACTCCCTGCAGAGGCAGGTGACCCTGACCACCTCTACTCCATGGGAAGGGGGCTGATGTGTGGCATCAAAGGCTTACAAAAAGGCTGGGCAGTGGGAGACTCCACAGAATGAACGGGACAGGCAAGGGCAGAAGGCATGGTGAGCCAGCACCCTGTCAAGCCCTGCAGTGGCCTGCTCATGTCTGCTGCACTCCCAGCCCCAGCGGACATGGCTCCTTCTACCACAGCACGTGTGTACATGCACACCTTCACACACAAGCCAGGCTCAGTGCCAGTGTAGACTCTGAGACCACAGAGCAAGACACATCTTCCCCTGACAGCACAGGTGGGCAAACATGCCACTCTAAGGTCCCAACTAGGGGGAGCACCTGGGCATGGAAGCTCCCACACCAAGAAGACTCTCCCACACAAAATCACACCTGCCCCGCTGGAGCGGGGCTGAGGTCCACAGAGTCAGACCTGCCCTCCTGCAGCAGGACTCAGGACCACGTAGTCACACCTGCCTCCCAGAGGCTGCGAGCGTCCTCACACAGATGGCCTCATCCAGACCTACTAAACAGTACCAGTTTGGGCGCATCCCTGTTCTGCATCGAGCCTCGAGCTGTGTGCCTGGTCCCAGGCTGACTCCTCCTGTGTCACTGGGGAGTTGCCAAGTCCCCAGCAGTGCTGACTTGGTACCCAGGAACAGGCCCCCTCCCAGGGAGGGGGTCACATACACTGCTAGTGGACTCTGGCATTCCTGGCAAATATCCTGGGAGGGGAGGGCTCACAGACAGCAGTTCCCGCTGAGGCCAGGAGGAGTAAGGCAGCAGAGACAGGGCTCTGGTGGATGGGGCTGGGGCTTGGACAGGAGCTATGAGCAACAGAAAGGGCGGTGGGATGCTTCCCTGTCATGAGGAGCTTCCCTTGGCAGCCACAGGCTTGCCAGAGGATGAGAACAGGTTTGGGGCACCTGGGAGCCTGTATAAGGGGCTCTGGCCCCAGCACCACCTAAGATGCCAGTGTCTTGGGTCCAAGGAGAAGGAAGTCACCAGGGGAGGGGCCACCATGGTTAAGCCCCTGCCCAGGGACACCATGTGTGTGAACTCACACAGCCCCCTCTCTGGGGCTGCCCAGCAAGAGGGAGCTCCCACACTGCCGCACTCCTGGCTCCCCTGGCCAGCCCTGCACCTGAGCTCTGCCCGTCACAGGCCAGCTTCACACCTCTGCTCTAGGTTCCCAGATCACACAGGTGTGGCTGGTTCCTGAGTGCAGACTAGGTACCTGAGCCTGAACAGAAGCCCCCTTCACCCTACAAGGTAGAAGCAATGTCCAGTGGCCTGTGGAGAGGCCGCCCCTCCCCCTGAGCAGGCAGTGCGGGCGCCGAGCTGGCTGCACAGTGCAGCCCCCACCCCCACCACACTCGGCAGTGCTTTTCAGCCACGCTGGCCAGAAATTAAAAACAGATTTTCCACCGGGCCTGGCTTGGGTTTCACGAATTCCATGACAGTGAGCTCGTGCCTGGAGAAAGTGCAGCCGGCTACGGCTGTGCAGGAAGGAGGGGAGCAGGGCCCTTGTCCCAGTCCAACCACCCCAAGGCCCAAGGTCCAGGGATTTGCAGCTGTGCACGCCGCTTTCCTGGAGTCACCTGGGAGGAGGACCCCAAGGATGAACCGGGCCTGGGTGTGAGAGAGGAGCTCCCACTGTTCCCTCACAGGCTGAGCCCCAGATTTCCTGTGACCCATCCTGAGGCGGGCAAAGGCAGCAAGGTGCAGGCTGGGGGCAGTTGCCCTACCGTAGGAGACACAGCTGCTTTGATCCCCATGCTCTGATACCCCATTCGGGGTAAACACCAGAAAGTTCCCAATTCTCACCAAGTTGGTGTGCACACACCACTGCTGGTCACCTAGGGACTTAGCCACAGGTCCAACCCAGCCAGGAGCCATGAGACAGGCCTGGCTGCCACTGGGGCAGCCTGGAGGTCAGATCCAGGGCTGGGCCCCCTAGTAAGAAGAGGGGGACAGGAGGGCACAACCCAATCCTACTTGGGGGTCACAGCTGGATACATTGAGGGCTGTAATACCCTTTCACAATGGTCAGAAACCCAGCCCAGAGCACAGGGGACAGAGCAGCTGACAGAGGTGTGTTCTGTGCCTTGCACTCTCCTCAGAGGCAAAAGGAACCAGCTCCGTTCCAACCCTGGGGCCTGGCCACCATGGTATATCTGCCCCCTTCCTTAAGGATCCAGGCCTATGCTAACCTCCTCTGGGGGAAAAGATGCACCAACTGAGGGCTGAGGGTGACCTATGCGCACAGTACTTCATGTGTGGTAAGCCTTGATTCCAGTGTGCATGTGGTCACATCGCTGTGCATGAGTCCTTCTGGGGATACAGGACACCGAGGCCTCGAGCAGGGGGCCCAATGCCTTCCCCTATTTCTGGACAAGAACCAGAGCGGCCTGTGGCCAGCTGTCAAGCACAGCCCATCCCGGCCCTGGCATCAGGCTGGAGGCTGGAAGACCAAGTTCCACAGAAAGCTCAGAGCTCTGCCCGCAGCACACAGGACTCCAGGGAACAGGAAGATGTCAGGGCGACTGCTGTTGGGGACTTGGACAAGCCCCACTCTACACCCTGGCACTGGGATGTCCTCTAGAAAGTGGCCCCATTCCTCGGTCTAACAGCACAAGGGGCTGCCAGGTTGAGGTGACACAATGCCCACCCAGGATGCCCATCAAAGCCTCATCAGGTTGTCTCCGGTTGCCAGTCCCTGAGGGCCACACACACCCTGGTCAGGCAGAGGTAGGACAGCTCCCTAGAGATCCCAGGAGAAGCAGGCCCACCCTACAGAGTCCTACTGCCACAGCCCCCACCCACCTGCTGTCACAGGTCCTTGGTAGCTGCACAGGCACTTCTCGTGTCCCTGACCCCTACCTGCAGGCTGCAACATCAGTTCCTCTTCTCCAAGAACTGCCTGTGGGGAGGGGCATGGTCCACAGGGCGGGAAACAGATGGGCTAGAGCAGGAGCACTGGCCCATGTCTCCAGGTCAGGCACCCAGGGCTACTGTGGCTACCCCAGAAAGCTGCTGTAGAGACACACAGCATGAGTCCCTTGTGCAGGGAAGCTGTGGGCTGAGGATCAGAGCCAAAGAACGCCTGGTCCCCCAAAATGTGACCAAGGGCCACGGCCAGAGGAGGTGTCTTATGCCCCAGGGTGCAGGGCACAGGCCTGTGTCCCTGGTGGAGTCAGGGAGGAAGAAGGTACCAGGAAGGACTTGAGGAGGCTGACCTGGGAAACCCATGGGAGCCTAGAGGTGGGTATGGGTCCCTCTAGACAGAATGGAGTGACCCCAGGAACCAGCTAAAGCTGGGTCTTCGGGGAGCCAGCATCCTGGGGAAGAATGACCCCACCCCATACACTCAGCAGAAAACTTCTTGAAGATCCATCTCTGTAACTTCCCGAGGGGTCCAGGACCCCACCCCACCTCTGACAGGAAATGCTCAGATTCCCACAGACCTCCATGCACAGCGTTGGCCATGTACCTTGGAGTCTCCAAAACCAAGAGCCACTGGTTCATACATGAAGACAGAACATAGTATTTCCTCCATACTGGGTGGCAGCCAACCCCTGTGGGAGTGGACTGAATGGCCCCTGGCCATAAGGTGACACTGACCCAGGGTCTGCCTACTGAATCTTTCCCTGGGACAGCACTGGCCATGATGCAAACACTCAGAACCAACTGGCCCAGCAGCAGACCTCCCTGCACTCTGCAGTCCCAAGCCTAGCCCATCAACTCCCAACCACACAGGGATGGCTCTAGAAGCTTCTACCTAGCTCCCAGAGTGCTCTGCACGTCCAGCACACTGCCATCACTTGCAATCACAGAATCCTTCCCAGCACTGTGGGACACTGGGCAAGCACCAGGAAGCAAGGCCTTGGACACATCCAAGGTACATGTTTATAAAGCAGGCGACATGAAGGTACACAGCTCGACTCTGGTGTCAAGCAACTTCCACCCCACACAGACACACGCCAGAGATACAATCCGGCTGGAGGGGTGTCTTTGTCTTCATGAGTTTCTTTACCCAGCATGTCCCGCCAACGTGCACAGCATCTATAAACTGGAAGACAGGCGATAACGCTGCTTTTGTAATCAGAGCTCATTTCCTGAATGGTGGGGAGATGACAATGAAGCCTGCCCTGCCCAGAGGATAAGGCAAGCGCTGACCTTGTAAACAGAGGGCTGTGCTCTTATGAGCTGGCTCCAAGCTGTTAGGAGACCACTGGCCCTGAGGGCTATTCAGACCAGCACAGAATGGGCTCACACTCCTCCAGCACAGCACACCTAGCACTCCTCCTGGGATCTTCTGTTCCCCTGACCACACAGGCCTGAGGGCTTCTCCTTGCCCTGGACTGAGGCTCAGGCTTCTCTGCCTCAGGCACTTGGCGTGTGCTACTGCTGTGGCTTGCAACCTTCTTCCTTAGCTCTGGTCACACTATATCCATCTTACTGCTAGGGTCCTGACTAAATATCTGAGCACTCAGAGCTCTAACAGAAATGGCCATCCACTGGGCAATCCTGAGGCAAGGACTAAGGCCTATCTGGAAATCTGGTATGCCACTGAACCACTGCAGGCCAGGGGATGGACAAGGCGTCAGGGAGGAGGCAGGCAAGCCCTGGACCTCTGGGCTGCGGCCCGGGGGAAGCAGGTAGCTTAACATTTGGCCCCCTATACTCTACCACTGGCCCTAACAGTCCTCTCAACTTGCGGCCTGCCCAGAACTAGCGAAGACAGTGAGCTAGAGGGAGAAAGACTGAAAGCAGCCAACATGAACTTGATCCCTGCTGGAGGACATGAGGTCATGCTGGGTCAAAAGGCTAGCAGGAGATGAGAAAGTAGACCCCAGTCCCCCATGGAGGCCCAGATAGGTGGGTGGACCATGTGAGGTCACAGGGTGAACCCAGATGTAGCCTAGCATGCCCTCCCCTGGTACCCATATTCAGGCGGCACCCATATTCAGCCTGAGCAAAGCTCCTTCTAACCAGGCCTGGAGACTGCAGATAGCCAGGACAGGCCCCTGTCTGGACAATCCAGACTTTCACCTAGAGGACAGGTTGGCTGGATATATCAGGCCCTGCCCCCACAGGCTTCCCTATGTACCAAGAGTATACACCCACCCCAAGAGACCTTAGCACCCCCAGCAGCCACTGAGGCAGTATGGGACCCTGGGGATGGCCCAACTCCAGGGGGCTCTCCTTGGGGGTAGCCAAAGTTGGGGAGCCGCACAGAGCAGACCCAGAAGCCCCTCCCAGCCCCTGCCCTTCCCTAGATAGCATCACATGCATAGAATTCACTCAGCAACATCATAGGCTCTCAGAGTCACCCAAATGGGATGAAGGTCTTGCAAATATGGTGGCCCAAGACTCTCAGTTCTAAGAGATCTTAACATTGTTGGAGGCCAACCCCACTCTTCCTCTGCCAAAAGCCCAGGTTCCAGCAGGGCCCCATGTACCCACATAATAGCCCCATCAGTCCCTAATTCCATGGTCCCAGTACTCTGCAATGGGACCCCAGGCCGACTGGCTCCCAGGAGGCAGGAACACTGGCCTCCTCCTTGCTCCCTGGATGAGGCTGGGCCAGGACTTCTCTCTAGGCCTCAACTTTCAAAGAATCTGTGTAGGACAGATGTCTGAGCTATCTGAAAGAGTGTGGGAGAGGCAGCCTTGCACAGGCACTGCAGAGGACATGGGGGTCTTCTTGGGGTCTTCACCAGGGTTCCTGCCAGTGGGTTGCGGGGGTAGGAGACAGCAAAAGACTGAGGCTGGTCTGCTCTTGTCACAACCCTCAACCTCTGACCTCTCCACAGCAGGGCACAGCCAGCTAAAAAGGTACCCAGGTCAGGATGAGTAAGGGGTCACTACCCTGAGCGGGGCACAGCAGACACCCCCAGAGCTAGCAACATCTCGCCAGAAAGGCAGGATGAGGCCCACAACGAACCACTGCTCACCCACCCAGGAAGGGAGCTCCTCTTGCCCGCACCTACTACAACCCTCCAGGGAAGACATAGCAACTCTGATTTCAAGGGGTGGCAAAGCTCAGTGAGATCAACAGCCTGCCTAAAAGCACTGGCATATAGAGGGCAGGGGAAGGATGCACATCCACAGCCCCGCACAGGGAGCAGAGGTGGCGGGGGATGGAGACAGACTGGTTTCCACACCGTGAATTATTCAGTGGCTAATTCTGCTCTTCAGAGAGAAGTGAGTCAGAGCCCTCCCACAGCAGAACAGGGAGCAGGGCAGAAAAGGGGGCAGAAACCAGGGCCCCCACAAACTGCAGGCATCATTGCCCCTCACTCTCTCCTTGCCTTGAGTGCCAGAATGCAAGCACACTGGAGGGTGAGGGCTGCAAGTTCAATTCTGAGTGCAGCTCAAGCAGGTAGCAGTCCATGGGCTGCAGGAAACAGCCACTAGGACGCTCCAGGGGCAAAAAACTGCCACTAGGATGCCCCAGGGGCCTCCAGACCTTTCAGAACTGACAAACGGTTCCAACCCTTAGGGCACAGAACTTTCCAAACAAAGCTCATGCTGCTTCTGCAGCACTCCTCCAGGGAGGAGAGTGACAAAATTACCCCACAGCCACTGTTCTGGGGAGCTTGGAGAAGTGTACCTCTCTGCTCCCAACAGTTCCTTGGCCAGGGGTTCACACCAAACCTCTCCAGACCATCTCTGGGCACACCAGGACCAATCCTTCACCCCCTCACTAATCTGCTTAGAAACACCATCAGCTGGTGGACCTGGAATCAGGTAAGCAAGGCAGCAGGGCAGCAAACCTCCCATGGTGCCCTCAGCCTCCACTTCCGGTCGTCATTTGAGTAAGGGAGGCTGGGAGAACACAGCTGAGTGGGGAGGTGCTACTTGCCCCTAAACACTGGATTCCCATGCCACCCAGACTCCACTGTGATCACCAGAGATAAACCCTAGGGTGCTCTCAGGGTGACCATTCACCCTAGTCTGGAATTCTGAACCCTACAGAAGAAGTAAATGCCCCTGGTCTTGTCCCCTGCTCTACACTCAAATGACAGCCAGGGGTGGGGGTGGCGCCCAGACTTGGCATGATGCCAAGCATAGGGCTCCACAGGGAAAGAAAGGGCACCCAAGGGTCCCCCGCTGCCCCTGCTCAGCCCTCTCCAGTTTCCAGACTGAGGCCCACCTCCCTCCCACAGGGCTCTGCCAGGCTGGTGTCCCACAGCCACATAAGACAGCATGTACACCCCACAGCCTGACCACACAGCAGGGGGTCATTACCGGCCACAGAGGGCTGGCGTCCGCCCAGGGTACTCACCCACCAACAGCCTGTCGCGGGATTCCCCGACCGGGGCAACAGGGAGCGACAATGCCCAGGCTTGGGCTCTGTTCTGGGGGCCCTGAGTAGGGGGCTCTGCTGGAGAATAGCGCCAGGCCGCCCCCGCCCAGGATGGAAACTGGGAACATGGGGCCGAAGGAGGCCCCTTGCGGACCCAGCAGAGAACCTGGTAACACGGGAGGGGAAGCCAGAATCTGGGGGACCCTTGAAGAGGGGGCCAGGGGCCCAGAGAGGACCCTCCAGAAGGAAGGGGGTTGGGGGTTTCCAGGTTCCAGGGGCGGGGGCCGTGACCCGGAGCCTGACCCTGCGGCCAGGGGCGCGCGTCACCTGCTGGTAGTCGGCGTCCTCAGGCCGGAACCGGCTGCTGGTGGCCTCCCAGCGCAGATTGAAGTGGGGCAGCCGATGCAAGAGGCTCACCCACCAGGGCGCCGCGTAGCTGACCCCGGCCATGGTGGCCGGTGCCTCGGCCGCGCGGGCTGTCTTGCTGCCCGGGGCACGGGGCTCAGGGACCCGCCGACCCCCACCTGGACGCCCGCATCGCCCAGGAGATCCTGGGCCCAGCCCGGCCCGGCTCGGCCCGGCTCGGCCCGGCTCGGCTGCGCTCGGCTCCGCTCGTCCACCCGCTCCTGCCGCCTCTTTGTTCGCCGCCGCCGCCACCGCCCCCTCGGCGCCCCCGCCCGTCCTCAGCCCCGCCCCCGACCCGCCATTGGTCTGCCGCCCACAGGCCCCTCCCCCCGCTCACCCCGGCCTCCGAGCCTGTATTCTAGTCGCCATTGGCTACTCTCTCATCGGTTCCGGCCTTCGGCGCACCCTCTCACCCGTTACTGAATTTCCATTGGTCCTTTATCCCACTTACCCTGCCCCCGTACTCCTCCGCCCGCCCACTACCCAAGTGACCCCGCCTTCCACACGCAGATCCCGCCTCCGGCCCTTTATTGGCTCGCCAGTAGCGGCCCCGCCTACTCCCTTGCCTTCCAGAGTGAGGGGTAGGGCCCCGGAAGACCCGAAAACCTCCATGCCTACACTCGTTCGGAGGCTGCCTGCGGCCCCGGAGGCGGGAACCCTGGCTGAGTGCGCAGCTGCGTTTCATCCCACGTTTTTGCTCGTTGGTTCGACTATTGCACATTTACTGCGGGGGTCTATCCTGTAGGCCATGGACCGGGTCACCCAGCAGCTAGCTGGCAGCCCAGTCCACGGTACCCCTCAAGTGGCCTGTATGTAGGATGGGCATGATCTGGATTCACAGGCTGGCTCACCACCTGCGGGTATATGATCTTGGGCAAGTTATTTACCTTCTCTGTGCATCAGTATCCTCATGCGTGAGAGTCAATAGTAGGGATACAGTTAGTGAACAGCACCCAGAGCAAGGCTGGGTACCTAAGGGAAGGCCGATGGTGACAGGACCGTTCTTCCTATGGGGTAGTCCTCAAGTGGAGAAAAGACTCAGGTGTGGTGGTGCACATCTTTAAACCCAGTACCGTAGGAGGCTGAGGCAAGAGGATGGCAGGTTTGAGCCAAGTCTGGGCAATTTACCAACTTATCAAGACTGTCTCAAAATAGATAAGAAAGCCCTGGGTTCAATCCCCAGTACTCAGACACACAGTGGGGGTGAGAGCGCCTGACGCAAAGGATAGACCAACAGCAGGTGCCAGCCCTGACTGCCTCCATCTCCTTCTCCCCAGAAGCAGGTGAGTCCTTCTGGTTTTGTCCCACCACCACTCTGGGGTCTTGCCCCTGGGTCTGTTGTGTGCTGATAAACAGCTTTCCATCCTGGGCTGTTGGTCTGCTGTGCCTGGCCTGGCCAGCTCCTTGGGTACACAGGCCTGCCTGGCAGGCTGGGGAGTGGCTGCCCAGTAGGCCTGTCCTTCCGCTCTTCTGACTGCCTTGACACGCCTGTTTTCCTGTGATAAGGCCCTGGGGCATTAGGCCTTTCTAAGCAAGGCTATGATTTCCACCCTCTAAATTAGGTGGAGACACCACCCAGTTGGAAAAGAGTACCATTCTCAATCCCTAAAGGCTGCAAGGCCAGGGAAACGGGGAATTTAGATTCAGGCTCCTCTTTTCCAATGTAGCCAAGGCTGTTGGGACTGAAGGCAGAGTGAAGTCCCCCTCCCCCCATGATCAAGGCCACTTCTAGGAGTAGGTTGGTAGCTGGTGGGGTGAATCCTCTTCTCTGGCACCAGGTAACTGCTAGCTGTGAACAGGTTTACTAGGCAGTACTCCCACCCCCAGCCCAACCCACCCTGGACACTTTGCCTGTCCCCTCACCTGCATGATGGGGACACTAGTCCACTGCCATTCCCCATGACTCTAACCTCAGGGTTCTGCAGCTCCAGAGATGAGCAGCAACAGACCGTCCACATGGACAGGGAAGTTTCTGGTCCTTCTTATTAACGGTAGCTCTCACGGCCACAAAGAGAGCCCCTGTATCTTTGCTTTGCCCCAACTCCAGTGCCCTAGCAACAGCCCAGCTCTGCCACAGCCCACTCATGGAGGCCTTGGATCCAGGAGTTTCTCATAGGGTTTCCAGAAACCTCACAAATTTGGGCTTTTTTTTTTTTTTTTTTTTTTTTTTATGAAGCCAGAAAGCCTAGCCATCATGTGAAACAACTCAGGTGTAGTGGGGTTAAATTCTGTCCTCCAAAGAGATTTTTAAGTCCTAATTTGTGGTAGATGTGACTTCATTTGGAAATACATGTAACCAAGTTAAGATAGATCACATGGTATTAGGGTGGTGCCAATCCTAAACTGGGTGTAATCACAGCACTCTGGGAGGCTGAGGCAAGAGGATTGCATGTTTGAACCCAGCTGGATGACTTAGACCACGTTTCAGAATAAAAATTAACAATTTTTTAAAAAGCATTATCTTTATAAGAAAAAGAAATTTGTCACGACTTGAGACCATACTCATAAGCGAGATAAATCAAACCCACATGTGTAAATACCGTATTGTCTCCCTAGTGTAAGACATGGAAAAGTATATATGATTCAAAATCTATAATAAATACTATGGAAGGGTAAAAAACAGCTCAAAGAGCAAAGATAATTGGGAAGGGAATAGGCGGAAAGAGAAAAGGGAAGAGGAAAAGATATAAACCTGTATATATGTATATGTAAGATAACTAAAAAGAACACTGCTGAATGTATTCGTTATTGAGAAAGAACAAT